>JAQIXX010004337.1:0-16565 GCA_034700605.1 Willowsia nigromaculata
GGTAGTGAGGTGTCACAGTTTAATACATTCGCATTGAGAAAGAAGTCAATATTTCGGGATGCGTTGAACTGGTATGTAAACGCTGCAAGGGAATCTCATCTCATTAGTCTTTGGAATGTGGAGTATATAGAAAGATTAGAATTGAAGGAAAAACACAATCAAGGTGTAACAGAATTATATGGAAAAGGAAGGTGTAGCGGTAATGATAATGAATGGTGCCCGCTTCTTTTGGATGACATGTTGTCAGTATTTACCATATATTTTAGTGTGAGCTTGAGTTGTCTCATTCCATTTGTATGGGAAATGTTTCACAGCAAAAACCTTATGGATACGAGCAAAGCCTGAATTAAGGTCAAGTAAATTATTCATAGATTTATTAGTAGGTATATCATATTTTGTATACATACTCATCATAACCTATAATGAAAATGATACCTACCAATTCCCAGAACATTTTCAATTGCTAACCTCTTGTAAAACAAAAGGAGTAAAAGAAATAATTGAGTTTTGGATTCAATCCAATACGTACTTGATATTTTCAGGTATAAATTCAGTTCCAGTTTTTCGTACTTGATACAATTTTAATAAATGCTGTGTTTAAAAGTACTAAGTTGAATATCCCGTTTGCCAGCTGTGGACAAGCTAAAACAAATTTGATAAGTTCTCAAACATAAACTGTTCATGATGATTTTAACTCAACATGAAAAATATTGGGAAAAATGTAGTCACACAAGATTTGAAGTGCACAAGCCTATGTGAAATCCAATTGTAAACTAAGAGCAAGATTTTTAATAAACCAATTTAATAAAAATTTTATGGAAACGAATTAGGAGACATGCATCCTTTTTATAACTTTTATTATAAGTAGCAATCAGTCACGTCAAGCCATGACCGAAATAACGTAGATGAATACGTACATTTAAACAGAGTAAATAGTACACTGTTATGGATTATTAATGTCCTCAAATTGAATTTTCAAATGATTTATGGCAAAGTATATCACTGTCAAAAATATGTCGACCCCATGAACTTTGACCCCTTTGACCTACTGATCTCAAAATCAACACGGTTCATTCCATTGACCCAAAGAACCTGCATACCAAATTTGGTCTAAATCAGTCAAGCGGTTCTCGAGATATCGCTCGGATAGACGGACAAACGGGCAGACAGACGGACAAGCGCAACAATCGCATAACCACGATTAACCGTTATCATCCAAGTAATAATTTTCATCAACTAAAAGCGATTGATTTTTTGCTGAATATCAGGACAATGAAAACTTTAAAAATGATTATTCTAGTTAAACAAACAATAGGTAATTAAAAGCCATTATGCTTCACGAACACAATTGCAGTATGCTAATATTTATATTTTGGCAGCTGGCCAGATTTATTGATATTTTGAAATCATATAAAAGTTGAAACAGTTTTTCCTGTACCGTCAACTCATTTAATGCCAACAGTTAAAAGTTTTTTGTTGAAAATGAACCATCCGTTTATGATCGGACACCTAATATCCTTTCAAAGACTCCTGTCGATAGTCATTTGCAGATGAATATGAATATCAGTCTCCATAGCAAAACGTAACTAGTTTCTTGATATAAACTTTGATTAATTTTTACCATAAAGTTTTAAAACACTGACAAATTATGATATATGTAATAGTACAAAAGCTATAATGTCACATTTTCCAAATATTTGACAAATAATTAAATAAAACTAACTTGTTGAATGAAGAGAATCTATTATGTTGAATAAATGATACATCTTTGTTCACTTATAGAATAACTTGGCAACTTGCCAAGTTGTTGTTTTTATGAGAGGTTCGCCAGCAATACATATGCTACAATACAAAAGTATCCAGTAATAATTACTTTTCATTGAATCAATACACAAAGAATAAACGCTAATTGAAAGCCTAAGAATAAACAAGGCATTTCAAATCTTTTAGAAATTCTTATATGAATTTATTAGCCGTAAAAATCCTATTTATTGGGGATTGACCATCAGACTAGTCATAAGTGCACAGCAAAGATAAATAATGACTTCAACGTATCTAGTTGTCATTGGAATGTACGTATATTTGTACATAAATTATACGGCGTTTTTACATAGCAAGTGCAAACGAAGACTGCCATGTACCGCTATTTTTTATTTGTTTCTGTTTGTACTTCTAGTTTATATGGCTGAGTAGCAATCCTTTGATCCAAAAAAAAATTCAATGAAAATTTAATCGACTGGTTGAAAATATGATGCCATATTATTTTTTAAATAGAGAACCTCCTGAAAAAATGAATACAAGTGAAGTATAATTGAATTGCAAAATTAGCATTTGTTAATGTTGCAATATATATCATGGAGACATGAATGGAATAACATGCTGCTAATGAAAGTACTGATGAAAAACTCTGATAAATGAACCTCTTGACGTGTTTGAACTAAGCAATTTACTCAGAATTCAAGACAATAGCCAATATTATTATTAAAAATTCTTTGAACTGTTTAATGTCAACTTATGGCAAAATAATGGCTCGTTGCCAAGCTGTAAAACCTTTTTCCTTTAGTATAAAAGTCAAATGTCTAGCGACACAAATCGCAGTAAAGTAGATACCTTCATTTTGCTGTTAAAGCCTACAAGTCTTCAAATGAAAATGATCCGTCCGGCAGTGTGGGACAACCAACACATCTTTTAAAAATAACTATACAATTGTTCATAACAAAGTCACTATTAATCTTTTATTGAGCTTGTCTTATCTATAAGATAATTAATTATAGACAAAATACAAACATTTTAATGATGATATTAACCAAAAACGTATTTTGAAACTGTAATCTAAATCTTTTATACTATTTTGTCCATTGGCTTTGCTATGGTAATGTGTAATTAGAATAATATTTTACTTATATTGTAACTTCTGATTGGTACATACATTCAATTTGTAAACTACTTCTAGATCACATTAAAAGCAATGAATGCTCCCATAAATTAAAAATTTCCACAAACTTCGCACAATAATTGTGCCAATTACGTTTACTACCTACACCAATTTTGCTTTACACATTGATTTGCATAAAAACTAAAACAATGGGCACTTCAAATGCACAATTCATCATTTTTTGAAACATTGGCAATGAGCCAAGCTTCTTTCATTGTTGGTTATGATTGGTATAAATATGAGTTGTGATCAGGCTTCATGTAAAGTTAAAGCAAACTTAAAGTTGAAATGAAAATGTTTCATATCGAAATTCCATTTGCTAAACTCGGGCATGTAATACCTTTTAAGGAATAACAGAAACCTTTTAAATGTCTCCTCTGTCATCTGAAAAATATATGGCCAGTTCTTAACCAATTTATTACTTAATGTCGCCAGCTCCAAAACCGGTTACTAGTAAACTTTGATTGATTTCGAAAATTTCCCTTTGACGAAATTACGTATCGCTTTGAAATGTATGAGAAGCAGATAAGAAAAGTTTTGAGCATTCAAAATATGAAATATGCATCAATACTAAATCAGTATGTGGCTTATGATAACCTTGCAAAAGTTAATCCTCTCCCACAACTTACTCAAAAGTATTTTTATTGCTTGACATATTTATTGACTGATTTACTTTCTCCATTTATTTTTCTTCATCTTCCGGAGGAGAGTAGAAAGTTGGTTCATTGAAAGAAGATGGTGAATTGACTCATCCAAAACTTCTAAGATTCAAAAACTGACCGTTTGACCAAGCACTTTATTTCCTCAACAATGTTTCCACAAGTTTATTTGAAACTCCATGACCATTTGTCATTATCGCAGATAACCAATCCTCCTGCCATGTCGATATGAATACCCGCTAAAAGTTTTTTTCAAAACTTTCTCTTTATTTATGTGACAACAGTTGACCTTTTTTTACTCGATCCAACTTTTACATTTTTTCCCTAAAAATAGCTCAACTTTCTCTTCACAAGGAGAAAGCAGTCTACAAGTGAAAGTACAAGTTTCCGCTTGATTTAACCCTGCCATAATCAAACGTAAAAAGTCCATCAATTTTATTTATTTCACATTCCCCCGACCTCCCAAATATTGGTATCATGTCATGTCATTATCAACGTAATCATCAGTAGGGCAAGTGAAAGGAGGAGAAAGTAAGAGCCTCCTGTGACAGTTTCAAGGGACATCCTGTCACCCTGTCAGCCAATCTACTCTTCTCAATTTTTCCCTTTTTCCTCTTCTAAAATTGCAATGCCAAGAGATGCCACCAGTAAAATCAACCTGTCTCCCAAAAATATAGACAAGACAAGACAGCAATAGAAATGAGAAAAAAAAGGAAACAAGTTTTTTTCTTGATTTCTCCAAAAAAAGTGAAAGCTTATAGAACTGTCTTTCCAAAAAAGACTTATTATTTATTTACTTTTTTTCTCCTCTTCTTCTGGCAAGCAGCTCATCATTCTCTGGATCTCTCCGTGTCCTCCTAGCTTGTCAAAAGGAGTTTCTTTCACTTTCTCCAGTTTCAAGAGACCAGTATTATTGCTGTTATTTGTCATCTTGAAGTGATCTCTGAAGAGAAAGAAAAGAGGAAGATGTTGAGAGGAGAGAACTCTGCTCAACATCATCGATAATGAAAGCATCAAAATGCGGAGCAAGAAAGATATATGCACTAATAATAATAATGTATATTTTTCTCGCTTTCACCAAGCCAGACTAGACCACACACACACTACTTTCACTACTGCAGTGAAAGTATTTCAGTCAGTGTGCCATGAAAATGGGATGCTGCTTTAGTATGGTTGAGTGGCTCCACTACTTTTTATAGTTGTTTGTATGATGCAGGGAGAGAGAGAAAAGTGGAGAAAGTTGGAGAAAGCCGTCACTGTCGCAGTATTGGCAGTAGAGCAAGAGAGCTACATATATATCTTGTGTGTGTGGTTTTTAGGGAAGGTGTGAAGGCAAGGGAACAGCTACCTAATGTTATTTCTTGTGCATCACACTACACAAAACACCTACAGATTGGAGACGTCACCAAGGGTTCGTTGATTTTTGGACAGGTGGAAAAAACTGGAAATAACCAGCTTGGATGCATAGTCGACATAAACAACTCACAATTTGTCAGATTTTTTTCAGAGAAAATGGTTGGATGTGTTTTTGCGAACTCTGTATTCCCATTTATTTATACACTGTGCTCATCATCATTATCATGATCCCTGTTTCTGCATCATAGCATATCATATCATCTTGATACATCGTCATCATCATGATGATAATAATATAGCATAAGGGAAAGCGATAGGAAAAAAAGTTTCCCGATTATCCGCTACACAACTCCGGAGATGCTCATCTCCTCCTCATGTTGCCATTCCTTTCTCTCCTGTCTCTCTGGATGCTCTCTGCTTAGTTTATATTTTTTCTGGAGAAAGTGAAAGAGAAAGATACACTCAACCTGATCAGCCATCCATCCATCTTAGTTCTTCCTCTAGACTTCCATCTACTCTCTCTAGATTTGTATTATGAACAGCATCTTCCTTCCTTCACAACACATTTCGTGAATTTCTCTCCTATTATATTTTATGGGGATGTTCAGATGTCATGTCACTCATAAAAAACCTAAAAAAAACATGCCATATTTACGAATAGCTTTAAAGAACCGGAAGAAAGTGAAAGTCGTGGAGTGTGATCGGTCCCACTTTCACTTAATGTAAAAACTCAAGTAATGTGAAAGCAGTTGTGCTATACACACACCTTTCACTCAAATTCTATGACTGCACACATGACTCATATGAAGAGAGAAAAACTTTTTGCTGATTCCTTTCCTTTTCCTCTTTTCTTTTTTTCCCGATTTCCTTTCTCCGAGAAAAGAGAAAGCAGTGAAAAAAAAGAAGAGCTGACTCTGCTGATTTCTCTTTCTTACTTTTTCTTTGTCTCGAGAAGAAGATACAGATATATCGGAAAAGAAAGAGTGAAAGAAAGTGAAAGTGCGAGCGAGAAAGTTTCCACCAGCTTTCTCCATTATTTGCTACCTTCTTTTCTTGTTTTGTTTAATAGCCGTCCGCAATTCACAAAAAAACTGGCAGTCTACAAGATACTTTATGAAAATCAACAGCAAATGCCAAATTGATTCTATACTATATGCTCTAGTGATGTATGGATGACCCCATATACTACTTTCTCCTGACTTTCTCCTGATAAAAAAATATTCTAAGACGATAAGAAGATATTCTGTTGCTCTTTTTTCTTTTCTTTTTCCGGTAGTGATAACGGCGTCATCTGCTTTCTCTTCAGGTTTAACTTTCTCCATGTACAAGATGTAAATCAAAACAATGAAGGTTAGAAAAAGGATATGAGAACAAAAGGATCGGAAGAAAAGCATTAAAAAAGGCAAGAAAAAATACAAAGAGGAGAGAAAACACCAAAATAAAACGCCCATTCCAACTTTCTCTCAAACCCTTTTTTCTCCTACCTTCTCTTTAGATTTTGAAAAATAAATAGAAAAAAATTAAAACAATGACGTGATGTGATGACGAAAGCAACAAATATCCTCTCTTTTCACCCTCACTTTTCTCCCACTTCCTCTTTTCTCCACCACACACATTTCTCCTGTCTCCACCAAAATATTCTCTCGCTCCGCTGCACTTTCTCCTAGAGTCTTTTCTCCTTATTGTTATTACTGTCTAAAAAAATTTCCTCTTTCTCTTGTCCTCCTCTTCAACACAGAGAGAAAGCGTCATCGGCAGCCCAGCTTTTACACACTTTCACTTCTCAAGTTCAATATCTTCCATTTCCGACGAGGAGAAGAGGAGACAACCAGAAGCAGCTTTTCGTACAAAGACCTATCCCTACCAGAGTGAAAGCAGCAACACACGCACATGCTTTCTCCCAGGCTTTCCCCACACAACTTTCTCTCTACTTTCTCCAAAAAATCGACAGATGAAAAAATGTAGATGCTTTCCCCAGTCAGTCATTGAATACTGCCACAGGCTTTTTCCTACTTTCTCCCACTTTCTCTGATCATTCATTCATTTTTTCGATAAAAGACCCACACATTCGCGATTCCCAAAAATTTATATTTTCCCTTAAAAATGCCAACCTGATGCTCGCAAACCATTTCTTCTTTTTTCTACAAGCCATTTCACTAGAAATAAATATAATAATAAATATTAAAGAAAAGACCAAAAAGTGAAAGCAATATCTCTATAAATAATAATAACAATAAAAATAAAAACCAGAGCGACTTTCTCTATCGACATATCTGTAAAAAGCTTCTGGCTACTTCAGAAAAATACGAAGGAGAAGGAGAGGAGAAAAAATGCCTAATGGCCTTTTCTTTTTTCTTCCTTTCTCCCAAAAAACTTTCACTCGTTTACATTTTATTCCTCTTGAACTTGTTGGTTTTCATGCTGAACGAAGCAAAACCAAACTTTCTCTTTTTTCCCACTTTTTCACTCCTCAAAAAAATAAAGCGCCATATAGCCCGATATTTTCTCTTTGGTGAAGCCTTTCAAAAAATATAAATGGTGATTTTTGCTATTTCGTGTACACCACCATTCGCAAAAATTACATACCGTTTCATTCATCAAGTCCAGAAGAGCGAAAATATGTGTGTGTGGCGATGAAGAAGAGAATAGCCAGGAAAACAAACAAGCCCATCCACACATATAAATTTTTTTCTCTTCTGTCGGAAAGCCTCTAATAGTCGAGCAAACTCTTGAACAAGAGACGCACCAAGTAAAGCCAATAAAAAGGTAACAGTCTTTCTCGTAGTAACAATAATGGAGGAAAGGTTTATAAAAAAGAAAGTAGTAAAAGCACATATATTAATCCTCTCTCCTTTTCTCCAAAATAACGCCAAGCCAGGAAAAAGAAGAATTATATACCTAGCCAAGGTTATCGTTGTGGGTATGTAGTGTCTGATATGCGATGTACGATGGCTCTTCGTGTTTTCGGCTCAGTTCTTAGTATATGTGTTTAGCTTATAACTTTCACTCTTATTTTACACTATAGAAAATTGTGATGGGTATTCTATAAAATGGGCTAACACTGCCAGTTTCAGTGTGCGCTACACTTACATTTATAAACGGGGACGGAAAATCTTCCAAGTTGCCAACGTGAGTTTTAATGCGGGAAGAATGCGGGAAAGTACTAGTGCTATGGAAATTCTCACAAATGACCCAGGAGCGGCAATTTCATCTTCAATGGTCAACCAAACAATTTCTGCTCAACTCTTCCTTACACTACCACAAAATCCCTGGTCCAACACAAAACATCTTTGAAATTTGACATTGTTTTGGTGAAAATCTCTGATGCGCAAAAAAGAACCCAACTTTTTCTGGGGCGACCAGAGAATTTCCATGTATTCAGAATACCTTATGTTCGGCATATTTAAAGGTTTTTAAAAACCCCAGTATATTTTTAATCATAGATATGTGTTAGTACTGGGGTTATGAAATATTTAGGCAAAGTCGTCACTCCTAAAATGAAATATTTCACAAATCTATTTTACAAGTCTTCACCAACTTTAGAGCATTTCCAGGAAATTTTTTTTTAAAAATGTGCACATTAGTTCGGCATTTATCATATATTTCCTTGGCGGTATGATAACCCGGGTAACCTACATGGAAGACTTTACATCCCCGTAATTTTTCCTTTCCCAGAGAGAAAAGTACCACACCAGCACGACCATACATATCGCCACTATAGTTTTCTCCTGGTTCTTGCTTAACAACAACACACCATGCTCTTTCCATCCTGCCCTACAACATGCAATATGACATCATCATCGGGATACGATCATTTTCTCTTCCTTTGTATTTTACCCTTTTAAATATACGACGGGAAAATCTCTCTCTCTGAGAAGTAGAAGAAGCTATAGTAAAGTTTCTCGAATGTTGAATGTGGTGTTCCTTTTTTGTAAAATAAAATATATGCCTAGTAGCTTTCTCTTTCTCTCAACCTTTTATAGCTCCACACAGCCCGCAAAATTTTCAAGAGAAAGTGAGCGAGAGTGAAAAGCAAGCAAAAAGACTCATCTTTTCTCCTCTTCTATCCTTTCTATATCTCCGCCGTTCCATATCGCTGGCTCCGAAAAATCCCGTTACCAGAGAGAATGCACGTACTACTGAGCTCATATAGTTGAGAGGGGTATTTCCCAGGTAGTCCATACCAAATTTCTCGTCATATTTTATTCAGGTTCAAATACAACCCATTCCGGAGAAAGTTTTCACGATTTGCTTATATTCACACAAAATTTGTGCGGGACTACTCTCAAGAAACCCTTCTGTTCATTCTACCGAACACACTTTCTATCTCGAGGCAGATATGGGGTCATCCATACAAATTGATGTGTTTCCAACTTTCACCGATATATTTTCAGTGATCCAAATGATTCCTGTTTGTAATTGCTTTATAAACAGCCCCAAAATTAAGCAGTATGCAACAGCAGTAGTGTTTTTTCCTAAAATGCTCTATAGAACACTTCAGTTTTCTCTCGCTTTCACCCATATCCCTACCAGGCAGAGTATGAGAACGACAGAGAGTGAAATGTATTTTCTATTTTTTTTTATCTGCTCTCTTCTCCTCCGTCGTCGGTCCTTCCATCTCCTCTTCATCTCCTCCTCACAGGTTGCTCCTCTCAACTGCTTTCTCCTCTTTATTCTCTCATCATTCCTCTGCCACGTATTTTCTCTCTTCCTTTTTTCCCATACATGCTTTCTCTCTCCACGTTTCTCCTTTTTCCATTCCTCTTCTTCCTATTTCTCCTTCCTTCTACTTTCACTTTCCCGTCTGCAGTTTCTCCAATCATATTATAACTTTCTCCTGCTACCATCATCTCTGTCTCCACTTTCTCCATCTGAAACTTTCTCCTATGCAGAGAGAGAACGAGAAAAAAACCTGTTTTATTTTCTCTCCTGCTTTTCTCCTCCACTTTCTCATGATCATCATTATAAAATGTACACTTTTCTCCACATAAATACTTTCTCTGCTTTCTCTTCCCATTCATTCATATAAATGTGTATATATACAACACACGCTCAGGATTCCCCACTTATTTTGCAACGCTCTACTGACTTGCTCTAGCTTTCGGTTGACTTTCACTCTGCTTTCTCCACCACCAACCCATCATGATGATCATCACGATGTTTTTTCCTTTCCTTTCTCGTCCCATTTTATAGCCTTACTTTCTCCAAGAGAAAGTATAGTGAAAACACACTAATAATAATTCCTCTACCCAGCGTAAATCTCTATTTCCTCCTATAATGAAAATATATGTATCCACTCTTCTCCCTCCGATCTCCCTCCACACACTACTAACGCTTCCTCACAACTTTTCCTCCAAAATGTTCCTCCAAAAAAGCTGGAGTGAGTGAGCTACTCCTAACCTAAATGTTGCATGTGTGCACTCCTCTATATGTATTATATCCCCACTATGTACACAGTCCACACACACACATGAGGAGACAACACGACTACTCCATACTCCTCCAAAATACTCAAGCTCTCTCCTCCAACTAGAAACTTTTCTCAGTTTTCTTGTCTCCAGCGAGTGGAGTAGTATCGGTCGAAACACTGAAACACGTAGACACTCACACCAACTCTCTCTCTTCTTCTTCTCTTCTCTCTTTTCTCTCTCTCTCTCACATAACCTCCACATTACCTCCATATAATTTTTGTGTTTCCTCCATATATACTCCGCACACACACACATGATCATCCATATTCCTCCTTTTCTCTGAATCCTTTGATTCTTGAGAATAAAATTTACTTTCTCTCTTGCTTTCTCCTCTGTTTCTATTTTATTCCCTTTTCTTATCCTGTTCACTCCATATACCAGACACACACATCTCTCCTTTTTTTCCTCCAAGTTCACTCCAACACTTGGAAAAAAGAAAGGAGGAAGAAAGCACACACTTTCTTTTTTCTCCTCACTTTCCCTTTCTCTCAAAAGAGAAAGTTTATTTTTTCGCCCTTCCCGCTTTCTCCAAGATGGATATGGTGGAGAAACAAGATTTGAAATTGTGGAGCGGAAAATATAAATTGAAGTGAAAATTTTGAGAAAAAATTTATGAAAAATAAATTGTTACAAAGTTAAAAAGTTAAAAATGCGATTGATAAGCTTATCATCCGAAGAATATCAAGAAGATAAGCAAGAGGAAGAAACAGCACAAGAGAAAGTTCACAAGTTTTCCAAAAGGGAAAGCTGTAGTGCTAGTTGTTACAGTGGTTGCTTTGGTGAAAGTAAATGCAGCAGTTGTCAAAGTGGTCGGTGTTCAAGTTTTGGTGGATTCAGTGAAAGCATTGAAAATCGTCAAATTAGTGGATACAGTCGACTAACCAGTAATTGGTGGGAATTCTAAATAATTTAATTTTTGTTGGAGACGTTGGAGAAAGGAGGAAAAAATTTGTTGAAGTGCTTTCACCTCAACAAGTCATCTCTCCACTACTGCACTTGTTACTACACACTTACACACAACATAACAGTAAGCAATTTAAATAGAATATTTCTCCACTAATTTAATTAGATTAACTGTTTGTCTGTCAGTCTGACCATTTCTTTTTATGACTTCAAATAAAAGAGAAAGTCTCAATCAAATATTAACACAAGAGAAAGTACAAAAATGCTTTCTTTTTAGTTTAATAATAGATGCCTCTAATTGCATGTCTTTCTCTGTAAAAAATAGCTTAATAGCTTTCTCTGTAAACAGCGTTCTCCACTAATCCTTCCTCCCGATTAGATTTCCAGATAAGCTTACTTTCTCTCTGTACTTTCACTGCAAACATGATTCCCTCAGAAAATACTAATAAGCACCTAATTTCATTCGATGAGTATGCTTTCTCCGTGTCTCTGATCATCCACAAGATAACCACCTCATTTCCTTATTCCCTTTTCAACGACCTCCTTAATTTCTCCTTCCGTGCGAGAGAGAGGGTCCTCATCTTCCTCTCAAATCTAATCTGTGCTGCCTCATCTACTAATAATATTTCCTTCCGTCACGCCACCTCAACTTGTCCCAGCTTTCTTTCATGAGCATCAACAACCAAAAAATATGTCACCATTTTCCCACAACTTTCTCCACCTTTCTCCAGCAACCTATTAAACCACTCATCAATCCAAATATTCCCCAAATCTGATGATAAGCGCTTGTCAAACTGGGTATTTTAATAAAGCTGATATTTTGGTGAAAGTTTGCTTTCTCCAGTGAAAGCACCAACTCATAATGGCCCAATTTTCTCCCAAATTCCTCCATAAAGCTTCCCTGATGACGAAATCATTCTTTCAGGAAGCATCAACATTTATCACCGCCTATTTTCCCCCTTAAAAGCCTTCAAATAGATATCCCTCCCATTGTCCATCTCTAACCCTCGAAAAAAATTAGGTGAAATGATCATCTTCATCGCGAAAACTAGTCTCTCGGTACTTTAATTATTTAAACGAATGAAAAAACCCACATACCTTTCTCCTGTTCGACTACAGGTGGTACCTTCCTCCTTTCTCTCTCTTTCCTTTTATTATTCAATCCACCTCAATTAGGAGCATAGCCACTCCACTCGAAAAATTCCACTCTAGGAGTAGTAGCGTGAACACCTCGAAGCTCCATATTTCCTCCCAAAATATATATAGATACCCTTCATTCCTACTTTCTCTCACATTCCGTTTCACTTTTTTTTCTGCTGCTGTTGCTTTCCCCTCCGTGTTCTGTCCTTTTATCGTGGGTTTCCTGTTCTGGAAAACCTGGACTGCCTAATTTTTTCCACCTTTTCTCCATAACCCACGGAAAACCAGACAAACACGGTATTATTATCGTTATTGGTCTCCCGAGAGAAATATATATTGTTCGTCGCTCCTTTCTTCTTATTACGCTGTCGTTTTTGCTTCTGTCAACATTGTCATAAAGAATACACACACATACACATGGAAAAAGTAGGAGAAAGCAGGAGAAAGTAAAAAAAGAGCAAAATACGGAAAGGAAACGATAAGGTGGAAAATATATAGAACGATAAGCAAAACTATGGTGTTTATCGAACATGAAGAGAAAGTAGGGAAAATACTTTCTCCAAAAAATACCCAATAAAAATATTTGCATTGCAACCTGACACCTCTTTCAGACTACTGGTCACTGTTCTGAATAACTTTCTCTTTATATTTTTCTGGTATCTAGTTTAACGACTGGTGAGTCAGCAGGTGTGTGTGTGGAGAAAGCTGGGGAGAAAGAGTAAATAAAAGATATGGTTGTAATGTAATCATCATGATCGTTTTGTATCCTCTTGTCCTATAAAAAAGAAAATATTATGGAGGGCATAACTCACGTAATCATCTCTCATGACAGGAAATACACACACAGGAGAAAATGAAATTGGAGAAGGCATTGTATTCTAAACGGACTCACACCTTTATGGTCAGTTGCATTTTCCGGGAAATGGAAGATTAACTGAGCTTAGTCACGACTGCTGCCACAAGTCTATAAAACGGCGCGACGGTGACGGTTTCTCTCCACTAGTTAATATTTTCTTTCGGGGGAAAATCCTCTTTTCTTAGAAACCAGCACGGTCAGTGGGGATCCAAAAGTCATAAAAATAGAGAGAAAGAGAGAGAGAGGAAAAAATTCTAATAAAGAATGTAACAGCTTTAAGGAAAGGAGAAAGCAAAAGCAAACAAAATAATGGCACATGAGTGAAAGTGGGAGAAAGGCGATAAAAAATATGAATGCGTTCTAAGCCCTCGTTCCAGGAAATAGTAAAATAATATGGAATAAAAAGCTTTCTCTGAATAATTTCGCGGATGTGTGAATGTAAACACGTTTTTAAACAGCTATTATCCTTCCTCTTTGTTTACACTTTCCTTCCAAGAAAAAAATATTTGGAAAGTTTTAGGGGGCTGTCCATAGCTGATGGAAAATTCGCAAAATCCCCATTTTTAAGGCAGAGTGAAAGTTTTCACTACAAAATACACTTGAAATCCGCATTTCCCTTTTGCCAATGAATTTTCCAAGAAAAAATACAACAAAACGTGAAATATCACAAATTGCGAGGCATAATATCGCATACATAATTAATTTTCCCCAAGAAGAAAAGCAAATTAAGAGAATTAAGATGAGTGACATCTGAGATGACACAACTTTCTCCAGAAATATGAAACTTTCTCCATGTGAGGCTATTCCGCGAATAAAATTAATACTCATACGTGGCACGGCGTACTCAATAAACTTGGTAGGCTACATATTTTCCTTTACTGCGCATACATAAAATCTGATAATGTTTTAAGCATAAATGAATGACAAATGGAGGACATGACATGAGGAAAGTATATTGAGTTGTATTTGAGGAGGAAAAAGAAAATAATGTGGAGTGAGTGAGAGAGAGCAGGCAAAACCAAGCCAAGTCAGGAAAAGAAGACCTTGAAATGCAGTGTAGTATTAACCTCTCTTGTTCTACAAAAAAGCCAAAAAGTGCAAGAGCAAAAAGTTTTGTTATGTTATAAGTGAAGAGGAAAAAAAGAGAGTTTATTAGATAATGACATGATTGGATAAACTTTCACTTTTTTGATCTAGATAACTGTTGTAGTAAAAAAAACCAACAATGTTAGATTTATTGAGGTTATTTGCGTAAGAGGGATTTTTATGGGTGCATTCATAAGTTGGTACGCTAATAGCAATAAAAAGCAGAGATAAAATATTTACACAATTTATTGATATTTCCATGAAGCGTGGGATATGAAGGACTCCTTAATTTAAAGAGGAAAATTCTATACTTTTTTCGGGAGAGATCATAAAAATGGTCAGGAGGGCTACCAAAAAATATGGAAATGAAGGGGAAAGGTAAAAAGACAAGCTATCATTTAAGTAGAAAAAATGTAAAGAATGAGAAGAAATGAGAGATCTGGAGAGCTAAGTAATTTTATGATTAATTTTTAGTGGAACCATCATATTTTCCTTGCCTACTCCTGATAAAAAATATCAGTAAAAAAAAGCTCAGGTTAAAAAGTGAATTAAAAAAGAAGATGGAAACTATAATGAGAAAAAGAGTAACATGAGAGGTCGAAGTTTATATTAAAAACTTGACTAGAAATTAGAAAGTAGTGAAAGTGAAGTCTCTCCAGAAAAAATCCTTGATTTGCATTTTAGAAAAGGTTAAGCAAAATTTTGCATTAAAAATCCAATATTTTTCATCTCGTTCTTCGGAACTAATTGCGAAAAAGTCTAAAATATTTGGAGAAACGAAATTCATAAAAGCAAATAAACTTGTCACAAAAAAAATACAAAGCCATACGCCTTTTTTTTCTGGTGACAGCCTTCCTCTTCTATTGTCTCTCCGATTTACTCAAGAACCACTCAAACATTCATTCACCCATTTCATCAGAGAGAAAAAAAGAAGTGCCTTAATGTAATGTCATTATCCTTCACCAATTACTATTCTTATAGCTTTCCCCCATTTTACGAGAGCTATATTCTTCTTAGAAGAACTCTACTCATCATCACAAAAGAGAAAAAACAAAAGCGGAAGAAAAACAGAGAAAAAAATGACAAGAAAGAAAGTAATACGCAGTTGGAGAAAGCCAATAATGGCATGTGGTCCTTATGAAACGAACCACTTTTGTCTCTTTTATTTATTTCCTCCAAAAGAAAAAAATCTTATACGCAGTTGTCTAGTCTCGTGTTCCCTCCATCATGTTTGGAGGTGGCGTAAAAAAACAGCGGCGGCACGCGGGGAGACTACATTACATCCATTAGTGTCATTATAATACAGTATGCAAATTAATGGGGGAAAGTTTGCCAAGAAAAAGAGTACGGACTCTTTTTTTGGTGTGCTTTCTCCGGAAGAGAAAGCATCAAAATTTATTATTAGTGTTGTGTGTGTGTACTGTACTTGTACTAGGATTATTATTATTACCATATTATTTGGAGAAAGTAAGCTGAAGCAAGTGAAGCATGTAATGATTTATTGTTAGGGAAAAACTTTCTCTTGTGTTTTTTGGATAGATTTTTAATACTTTCTCTACTTTCTCTTTTTTTTATAGCAGCCGAGCTTGGTCTACAGATCTGATCCATAATTTTGTACCGTTCCAAAGATATTCTTGAGAGGAGGAAAAAGAAGACAAGAAGGCTAAAAAGAATTAATTTACTACGCATATAGCTTGTTGCTGAGGAGGAGGAAAAATAAAGGAGGAGGAGAAAGTGAAGAGAAAGTGAAACCGGAACTGAATACGCTTTTCTAAATGTTTGTGAATAAGGATGGGAATATTGTCATCTTAGATGATGGGGTAGGTGGGATCGAGATCCCGATTGAGCATCTCATTCAAGCCATTATCGTCCTTTCCGTCGGGGTGCTAGTCATCGTCACCAATGTGATAATTATTGCGACTTTCATTACCGCTCCAGGTGAGATAATTAGGATGACAAATTGTATGAAAAATTTTGGGGGCAATGAACTGTAAGATTTTTTTTGTGAATTTTTTTAGGATCACGAGAAGTGTTAACCTACTACTTGCTCTCCCTTGCGGTGGCAGACCTGCTAGTGGGCGTTCTTGTGGTCCCTCTCTCCGTCTATCCGACACTGGTCCATCACTGGATGTATGGTGATGTCCTGTGTAAGGCTTCCG
>JAQIXX010004338.1:0-16563 GCA_034700605.1 Willowsia nigromaculata
TGGCGATCGGCTTTGACTATTATATCAAGCTATCCCTAATAATCACCACAATAATTACTGGAGCATCGTCCCTATTCATCTTCCCAATGAAGTGGAATGGCGTCTTGAACTTTGTCAGGTTGATCAGTAGCATTGATAAAATTCTGAAATTTGATGGCCGGAAGGAAGAACGCTGCTTCGCTTTTAACCTGCTCTACACTATGATTGGCTGCTTGATATTTACCCTTTCCACTTATCTGATTTTATTTGTGTACGATGGAAAGAACATGAATCCTCGTGTGACTGACTATCTTTTGGCACCAATCATGGCCCTGGCGATAATGGGCGTGGTTATTCCCACCGGTTTGGCGTTGTTCTTCCTAAATGCTATACGGCTGAGAATGGAGCTATTCAACAGGAAGCTTGGAAACATGCTCAAGACGTTTATACCGTCGTGTAGCAGTTGTGTCAGCTTTTACGATTATGGACATGATTTGGATGGCCAGCAGTTAGATAAGCAGAAGCTTTATGATTTGCATGAGGACTTGGAGAAGATGAGGATTCTGTATTGTGAAATTAAGACATTGGGAAACTGCATGAGTTGTATATTTGGAATGCATTTGGTTCGGGATATCTTGTTCTCGATGGTGGCTCTAACTTTGTACGCCTACTTTCTCCTGTATTGCCATCAAGAGGGGGTCGGTATTTCGGTGATTTATGCGGGGCAAGGGATTTTCATCATTTTGAAGATTTTTGTGCTGGTTTGTTTCACACAAATGATTTGTTACCAGGTAAGGGATTCTTCATGAGAATAATGAGTTCATATGGAAGATTTTAAACGTAATTCGGTTTTAATAGGGCGTAGTACTGGAAGGAATCTTGCAACGAGTATCCATACGTAGACTTCCTGAATCCTGTTGCCTGCAACTCCAAGCATTTCTGACAGCAGCCTCAAATCCACCTATAATTTCTGCTTCCGGATTTTTCCGCGTTAATAATTCTTTGATGACATCGGTGAGGCACTGCTTGTTTTATGCATTTGACAACTTTAAGAGTGATGAGATGACTGATATGTGTTTTAAAATGTGTGGATTGTTTGCAGATTGTCGCATCCATAACAACCTATTTCATCATTTTAATCCAATTCAGGTTAAATGGACAAGGTTACAAATCCAAAACTGATGGTATGGATGCTCCAATCAGCACCACAACTGAGCTTTCGCTTTCGTCTTTAATTCCTTCAATTTAGTGATTTGAGCTTAAAAGCTTAGAAAATTATAAAACTACGCATTGGGAAGGACATTGATCATTTGCTTATGACTTTCCAAATTCTAAAATTTCCTTTAGCATTTCCTATATCCTCATGTAACACACAATAGTCAATTTTTTTCAATTTTGTTTTGATGATTCTTCATGGATTGTGGTTAGGAATGATATAACATGACTGTACATTTAAACTCGTTCAGAAAACTTACACATGACTCATTAAATTTTTGAGGTAAACCCAATGTCTGGTTTCCGGACAAAATGTGCAATGAAATTCATTTTATTCTATGAATCTTATACTTGGAACAACTAATGTCGTCTCTAAATTTTAATTAAAGTGTACAATCTGTTGTTTTGCTCTAGTATGTATATCCCTGAAATACTTTTTGTCAAATAAAAGCCATTATTCAAAATGGATTCAAGCAGTAACACTACCGATTTCAACAGTTCTCTTGAGTTGGTAAACGAATTGCTGGCAAGAAGTCATGAAATTCTTTTGACTGCAGTTGGGCTTGTGTATCTAATAACCGGTTTAATATACATGATAGGATGGCCTACTCACTCCATCGCAGGTCGAGCATTTACCCACGCAGTTTTTTGCAGAGCTTTCCATCTAAGTATGCTAGGAATTTCGACCTTTGGATTCATCAAAAAATGGCCGAGTAAGTCTCCATCACTTTGCATAGCTGCTGGATGGCTACATCAATTTTTCTGGATGGCAGAATATTCCTGGCTGCTCATTGTCAACTGGGATTTCTGGCAGAGATTTCGGGATCTCACACCTAGACGAACAAACTCTTCGAAAAACATGACCCGGAAATACATCAAATATTCTCTAATGGCATGGGGGCTACCAGCGGTTATAGCAACGACGTCTCTGATTCTGAAGAAAATCTTTCCACAAGGCTCGGGAATATATTTTGTGGACTATGCAAGCTGTACTGTTACTCGAAGTTCTACAATCATTTTTCTCATTCCAGTGATAATGGTGCTTATCGTGATTTCCATGTGGTTCACCTTTAACACAAGAAGAGCTTTACAGAGACATCGAAAGGAAACTGAAATGGTGCGGATGGCCATAATCACCAAGAAGACTTTGAAGCAAAGGCCTAACCCGAAAATAAGCAGTTCTTATTCTCGCTCAGCGCTCTTCTGGAAATTATCAATTTTGATGGGGGTCAACTGGCAAATTGAATTGTTTCTGTCGATTTGTCTCTATATGATTTTTGATAGCCAAAGGGGTATCCGAGATAATACAGGGGGGCAATATACTAGACTTAGGAATTTATTGGGTATGCTCGTCTTAATTGTTTTTATGCTCGTCAGTGCCATTTTCAGCGCTGTCATGTTCATCAGAAAAAATAAGGCTTTGAGAGATGAGCTGAAAATGAAAGTTGACAAGCTTTTGAAGAAAGTGCTGCCATTCCAGCAGTAAGACAATTTTTGCTCCAGTTTTTTTCTTACCAATTTTCTTTTATTCATTTACGGAAATAAAGAAAGCAACGTATATCAAAATTGTGAAAACAAAGGTTTTTAAAATCAATAATCCTCATTTTATTTTTAACTGTTCACCTTGATAATTATTAAAAATTGCACACAATCATCACTTTTTCAAAAAGTCGAACCCCTTATTGGATTGTTCATGAAGACTAGCTTTTTGCTTGATCGCTTAGATTACTTATATCGCTTAGATTGCTTTGAAGGCTTGATCTTCTACTGCTCAAACTCAAACTAGAACGTCCTGGTTTCAAATCCTTGACGTTGACATTCGTATCGCTTGTCACGCCATCATCCGCAATGTTCTCATTTAGAATGCTATTGCTATCATTGGTGAAAGGTGTGACAGTCACTGTCTCCAGCTCCTGAATGAACTGATGAACAATGCAGATCCCGACCACGCGCAGAATCAACCCGACAAGCACTCCACTCCCAAAAAGTATGCGTCCCCCGCACATAACGGCACCAACACCGAAAAAAGTCTCCAAAACGGTCAACGCCAAATTAGACCATCGCCAATATCTCGCTTCACGCACTGCCTGATGTCGATCCAGATCCTGTTGAAGAAATCACTAAATTTGAAATGAAGAAAATTAGCTTGAAAGGATGGATGTAATCTGAAGATGAATTTTGGCGAATTTACCGGCAGTGTAATCTCGGAGATGAGTCTTCGGACCAAAAATATTTCGGCAAAATAGCCCAAGGTCAAAACTACTCCCAGACCCACAACCGCATGGAGAAGATCCTTTATTGAACTGGTAATGAAAATATTTTCAGGAAAAATTACAACTTGTAAATACAGTAGGTCATGATTGCAAAATTTTGTGAGCAATTAATAATGAAAGCATAATACGTACTAGGTATCCGCGTGATATACATGGACATCTTCGGAGATAATCAGTGCGTAAGCCACTGCAATCACGCATAAGATTGTTTCAATAATGCATAAAATCTGAAATGAGTGAAAATTTCATTCATGATGGAAGGAATAATTAATTATAATACTCTATTTTAGGGAATATGTTCCTTACAATATCAATGTATGCAGCCCATTTCACGTTGTTCATACAGCCTTGTGTGTAGTACGGTGAATCTGTGACGACCTTGGCCAAGCCAGTCTCCCTCAAAATCAGAATCGTTGCTTCAGACTGTATCGTGACCCGTTTCTTCATTCGGTGGGGTGACCGGGCTATCTGATGTTCCAGTGAATTGTGACTTCCGCGTTTCGATTGGGTGGGTGAATGGGCGAGGAGATTTTTCTTCTCTGGAGTTTCTGCGTCCATTTTCACCAAATAATATGTTATCAGGTAACAATAGGAAATCATTAAAACAATCAAAAAAAATGGATACCGATATTGCACAAATGATCAATAAGTTATTATAAATAATTTATTCTATTACTGACAACATTTATTTGTTTATTTTCAGATTCTTTAGGATTTAAAATTACAAAAAATAAAAAGTTTTAAGATATTATGTTGATCTTGGTAACTGCTGTGTGCAAAGGTTATCAGTTATTACTTGCATGGACATCGATGAGATGAGCTTCAAATCTTCTTTTCAGGATGTATATTGACATCGTTATGTGTACAATTCATTTAATTTTACAACTCATAACTACAACCGTTCCTCGCATTTTAATGCTCGAGTCTTCAACTCATGCCAGTGCTTCGAAAAATATTTCAATCATGATTATTGAATCGTGGAAAGTTTTCAAAATGATAGAATGATAAGATGTGCCATTTGATCTCACATAACCCCAATATGCTTTCTCTCCGACACTAAAAAATTGTGTATGTTCTACTGCAGATGACCAATGCACTTCATTTTCATTCTTGACTTAAAGATACATCTGCATTTATATTTCATTATAGTTATGCAAACACAATTTAAACTAATGTGTAGTTTTTATGGAGTGCGGAACATAATTGTATTTTGCAATGTCAAACGCGATGTGAGCGACCACAACGGGTAACATGTTTCTACACTTTGTATGTACCTTTAAATACATAAGGTATGTACGATCACGCACTTGTTGAATCATTTATTGCGCTTATGCGAAGGAAATAGTGTTTAATGATTGATGGTTGGTTGTGATAATCCATTAATATTTGCTTTAACAAGATTACCTCTCATATAAAAGTAATTTTTGATTGTGAAGCGTTCCAGTCCAGTGTGCTAGTCAGTGCAAAAATGTATTGCACTCATGTACTCAAATAGAAACGTTTACACCGATATACCATGAATCAGAAACAAGCAAATTTTGTGTATTACCAAGACTACAGACATAACCAGTCAGTAGTTGACCATGTCGTTCTGAATTACGCAAAACTTCGAGATTATCACCATAATTCGGATCGCTTATATCCTATCATTACTTTTTCAAATGAAATTGCAATGGCTGTAAACTCATCTCTTGTTGTACATAGCTCAGACACTCAGCCTAGATCAACAAGCATACCCAAGTATCCAACAATTATTCCAATTTTGGAGACAATCGATGCAGCCACGAAGACTCCTGGATACTATTGGGAGCTATACAAAAGTTACATGGGAATAAGCAATAAATCTTTGTACTTAAAATGGCCCAGCTTTCACCAAATAGATTCATATCCTTTCAATTTCGCTTACTGTGACGAACCTCATTCTGAACAAAAATCAGTACAAGATAATCTGGCCAGTTTTTTTGTTCCATTTGATCAATTGTCTTGGCTAATCCTCGGCATAGCAGTAATATTAGTGACTGCAATTCTAACGATTAACTTAATTTCCACGAAATCTTCCAATACCGATTCGATCTCATTCTCGATTTTACTTGCTACCTTTACTGGGTTTACGTATTCTAGGGCTGCCGTGAAAAAATCCTTGCTTATGATACTTTGGCTACTAATGTGCAATGTGATTAGCAACTTTTATTTAGCGGTAATGAGCAGTAGAATCATTTGTCCTACACCAGAGGACATAATTAAAAATGTGATTTCACTCTTTGAAAGGAACTACACATTAGTGTATCCTAGTGACCACATGAAAAACTTTGTTAGGGCTGTTGCCATACGTGGAAATCTTACGGAATTAATTTCTTTAACGGAGAAAGCAATACTCTCACAGGAGTTTTTGACGGAGTTGGCGTTTGGGACGAAGAAAGCTTTTTTATTGGCTTGGACAGCCACATTTTCTGCAGCATTACAAGCAAAAGATTTGATTATAAATCAATCAGCATCTGCAACTCTGCCAGATAAGTATAAGAGAGAATGTTATGTTGGAAAGGAGCTACTTCCACTCGGAAAGGCATTTTTTGGAGTGCTTCCTCCAAAACATGAAAAATTATCTCAAGTGTTTCAAAGAATGTTTGACACAGGTATTCATCGGCTCTGGATTAACGAATATATTGGACTAGCTGTTTCATCTAGAGTGCAGGATAGAATTAAATTTGTTAGTCCAACTCAAATATTATTTGAAAATTCGAACAACATGTCAGCGCTTAAGTTGAATGGGAAAGTGTTGACCGTTTTTGAAGGTTTTGTTTTCAGTGTTTCATTGTGCATACTTACATGTGTTGGAGAAATTTTGAATAAAAAATTCACTCCAATCTTGAGAAAACACTTACGATTATTGTGTATACCTACGAGGGTCTTATGAATCACAATTAAAGCAACTTATAATAATTGTATAGCTGAAGGGCATAGATGAACTACTTTTGGATGAACAACAGATTTATGGTTCTCAGAACAAAACTGTTTTTCTCATCATAATACCTACTTTTTACCTGTAGTGTTGTTTCATTATTTGTATGAAATCAAAAATAAATGTGACGCACTTCTTGTTTTACTCCTAAAGTTAGAATACGTAGTTTATGTGGAATTTCTCAGTATCACTTTTAGTTTAGGTACCAAACATGCATTCAAAACGTACCAAATTCTTTCTCAACAATGACAGTATCTGAAACTAATAGGCTATACTTCACGGATTTTTATAGGCACAAGTTGGATATGCCTGAAATTATCAAACGTTTCCCAAAACTGAGAGATTTTCATGGTAACAAATCTCACAGAATAAATCCATTTGTAATCTTGTCCCACGAAGCAGCAAAATTTGGAAATACTTCGTTGGTACTTTTGCCTTCAGAAACAAACTTTGAAACATGGAACAATTCAACATTTTCCCTTTCTCTTGTAACAATTAATGGAGAGTTCAATTCACCTTTGAATTTCTGGAACATTGCAAATAATTCATCTAGTAAAGTTTCCATACCATATTTTATACAATGGGATTCCCTTCCCCTCAATATAGTTTACTGTGGGGACTATGTGAAACAACCAGAATCCTCCTGGGACTTTGGTCTCTTTACAAATCCTTTTGATTGCTACACTAATATATGCATATCTATTTCCATTTTAACTGTAACATATCTTCTGAAAATATATTCTACCAAAGTGTACAAAGAGTGGAATTACACATTGACATTATTACCCAGTACTATAATTTCAGGATTACTCTCATTTCCATTCTTTGGATTCACTAATTCTAAGAAAGCTCAGACATATAAGTACTCAGGTTTGTTAGGTCTCTCATTAGTAACTTACGTGATAATGCAAACGTTTTACCTCGGGCAAATTACAAGTGTTATAATTAGTCCGAGCCAATTCGAGAAACTAGAAAATGTGAGTGATTTACTGAAGCACGGCTACAAATTAGTATTTCCTGTACAAAAAGAACTTCAGTTCATTAAAAGTGTGGCCACATCTTTCAAAATAACTCATTTACTTGAATTGCTTGAAACTGCAACTATAAATCCAAATTATACTGAAGAGCTGGCAAATACGCAAAAAATTGCAACCATTAGGATTTGGACAGTTGCTTTTGAAGATGTGTGGAAAGTGAGGAAGGTTTTTGAAAGAAAAGAGAAAGCAGGTGATTCAAGGGTAGCGTTAAAAGATTGTTTTGTAGGAAATAAACTCACTCCTGTTGGTCAACAGTTCCACGGTTTTCTTGGCAAAAATAATAGAATGTTTTCAAGAATATTTCAAAGATTTGTTGATGCTGGTATTCATCGACTTTGGCTAAACGAGTATTTTGGACTGTGCATGTCAAAGCGAGTGCAAGATCGAGTAAGATTCAAAAGCCTGAAAAGTACACCTCTACGAATGGAGCATACTTTTGTACGCCCAATTGGAATGAAAAATAAGAAAATCGAAATAATATTTAATTATTTTTACTCATTTTTGCTTACATGCGTTTTAGCGTGGTTGCTGGAGCTACATTCAGTGAATTCTAGAAAAATTCTTGGTTACCTTGAAATAATTGGAAGAATGATGTTTTAAAATTCATTTAGGAAACAATCTGTATTTATTGTTAGTGACTCTTTCTAGTTGTAAAATTGTCTTATTTGAGGCTTCTAATTGCTATGTATTCTGTACTTTGTACATATTTAAACATTTACTGTTTGTAATAAATTGTGCACTTCTTAGCTAATTAATTTGTGCTAATTTAAACTTACTTGAAATCTGAATAAAGTAATTTTTGATAATCTATACTTGCAAGAGTCTAAGAATATCAGATTATGTTTATTTCACTTATCCTTGTACTTTCAGCCACGGTAAGACTAATGACATCATGTGTGTATTATGAAGGTTCATACAAACTGGCGTCGTCCACTCCAGCATTAAAATCATAACCATAAAAGATAAGTATTATGAGAAATTTTGGAATGTTTAGCTATATAATAATTTTTCATTCCTTTAAGCTCATCCTCTTCCAATAAAGTGGAAATGTAGACGAAAAGCACGGAAAGAAGTTTTTGGTCTTTGTGATAGAGTTAGTATTTGGATTTGGAACGAAAACAGACTTACTAATTGTTTAAGCAGCAATATAAATATTTTGGGGCAGTAAATGTTAAGACATTTTTTGTTTTTCTTTATTATGCATGAACCATTGTACCAGACACTTCAAAAGGTATTTCGCTAGAACTAATGGTTTATAGAAAAAATAATACAATGAAACAATCAACAAGTTTTTGATAAAAATTCATACGTGTTTAATGTTGAAGTATGTCATGAAACTAATCGCAAGTGCAAAGACAACCCAAAAGCTGTTATTGACATGGTTACAAAAACACGGTAAACAGTGTCTTATTTCTTTCTTCTTATATTGCTGAAGCCTTCGTGAAGCGTAATGGAAAAATGTAAGGTAGGATTTGTTTTATTTGAAAACAACCGAACGATTATTTCAATCACACAATATAATGGAAACCTTGAAAGCATAAGTCGATAAAAGCATGTGCGAGAAATAACCTGTAAATACTCCACATCAATTAAAACTAAGCCATCGCAATGGATTGTAGAGTGCCTCTACAGTGTCCGGTTTTGTGTTTGGGTGCATAAATGTGTTCACCTGTCTACAGCTCTTTAGACTTCAATGATGAGATATAACCATATAACACTTCTTCTATGTATTTAATAAATGAATATAAAACTTACGATAGAGCAATTAATATGATAAAGTCTACTCTACGTAGGGACACTACCATACAAATATATGCGTGTTTTATTCAACGTAATGTAGTTTTAGACTTTTAGTAAATGAGAACGTCCATGCGTGCTTCATGTATTTCTTTTCATTTGATAGCTGCAAACTGCGAATACATTACATAACAATCTTAAAAGTCTGGATCATTTGCAAAAAGACTCCCATAGATAAACGAAAGTAATTAATACAATATAACTTTTGCGAATTTAATCATGAAACCCAAAGTTTTACTTTTCCAAGATTTTTACCACAATCAGTCGCAATTAGAATTAGTTCTTCAAAGGTATTCCCAGCTAAGAGATTTTCATCATCAGCCAAGTCGTCTGTATCCTTTCATCATGATATGCTACGAAATAGCAAAATCCATGAACTCCTCATTAATTAGCAAAATAAATTATTCATCACAAGTTCCAGGAAAAGTACTCTACCCAACAGTTTTTCCTTTACTTGATACAATTGAAATCGAAGAAAAGACACCATTGTACTATTGGAAGAACCGTACTTATTCTTTAAATCGTGATTACCCCAGATTCGGTCAAATCGAATCGTACCCATTCAATTTTGCATATTGTGGTAATCGACAACAAGTGAAAAACTCTTTCCTATCGTTAGGACTTTTTCTGTATCCATTTGGGCACATCGTGTGGATTGTGTTAGTGGTATTTTTAGCGGTAATGATCTTAATGGTTTCTAAATCACATTACCATAAACCAACTGTAAGCATCTCCCTTGCAGCAATCCAAATTTTCTCCGCTTTACTTTCTCCAGTTATTGGTGCTTCATTCTCGAGGCAGATTACTAGATCGGTAAAAATATTAATGACAACTTGGATGCTTTCGTGTATAGTGGTTACAACCATGTACTTGGGGGTTATGAGCAGCATTATTGTTAGTCCGCCGTCTTCAAATGTAATTCAAAATATTTCGGAGCTTGAAAATGCAAAGTTTCGATTGGTCTATCCAACAAAACCTACTCTGCAGTTTGTTAAGAGTGTGGCTGAGATGGCAAATTTTGTTCCTTTGCTAAAGCTGGCAAATGAAGCCAGCATTGATGAGAATTATTTAGAGAAAGTTGCGTATGGGGAAAGAAATGCCGTGGTGTATGTATGGACATACGCGTTTCAAGTTGCAGTTAAAGCTATGGATTTAATTATGATGAATAGGAATACCAGAAATGCGTCGGGGAAACTAACTAATGATTTGGTTTCCAGGGAATGTTTTGTAGGAGAGGAGTTATGGCCTTATGGAGCTTCATTCTTTGGATTCATTCCACCCAACGCTGACACGGTTTACAGTGTATTTGAAAGAATGACTGCTGGAGGAATCGTTAGGCGTTGGATTCAAGAATATGAAGGATTGACAGTTGCAAAAAGAGTTCAAGATAGAGTGCAGTTTATTAGTTCAACAAAAATATGGTTTCATGATAGCAGAGTAGAAAATTTAGTACCTGCACTGGGGTTAAGTGGGAAAATCCTTTCAGTTTTCACTCTATGGGCAATTTGCTTACTTATTTGCGTTATATTTTTAGCTGTAGAACTATTTATTAAATTCATTAAATAGGTTACAGCGAGGAAACTAGAAAATGAGTATGCTTAGAAGAAAACTACATTATGGTTATAGACACTTACTTTCTCTAAAGTTTATAACAAATTTAAAGTATGGCATCAATTTTTATGTTACCATGTGTACGTATGTATATATTCAGTTCAGAATTCATTATCAGTGGTGACAAGAAATTCCGCGTTGCTGATTTGCATATCGATTTCTATAAAAACAACTGTAAAGTTTCTATCATACTAAAAGTCTTAGTCTTAAACTATATGTATGCTACTCAATGCAATGTTAGTATAGTAATTTTCATAAACGGTACAGCTCTATAATGTGTAATGTATATCTCAGACACGAATGTTTACATAGATTTTTATCTGATTCAAGTAAAAAGAAAAACTTCAGTAGTAAAAAGTTTCAAAAACGATTACAAAGATTATAGCAAACCTTAAATTATAAATCCAATTCTTGCCGATATGAAGATACGTATGTGTGAGGAGGTGAGTATATTACTTTCTTCCACTTGCTAAAATATTCTAAGGAAACAGGAGCTTAAAACAATATGAGCTTTTGGCTAGTTATAGTTCATACTTTAAAAAATAAAACAATTATATCTATCTACACAAACATGTCTAAAAATTCGAGCTATTTTTTGTCAAAATATCATATGACGCAAGCATAAACATTATTCATCTGACTCATTTTGTTTCAGTAGGAAACGTCTATTGTGCATTATAGTTTCAGTGGTTATAATGAATATTTGCTAGTGAAAGTTTGAAACCCAAAGAGAAAGTGAAATTAGATTACGAGCATTCATAAATTCTCATACCATCGACATTGATATGTTCTCTCAATTTAATGTTACAAACAGTGTATTAAGAAAGAGAGGGGCAACGTATCATGTATAATTAAAAATATTTGTAAAAATACGTTAGGTATACATTATTTCATTTCATCGTAAGCGTTTACAATATGAATATTTACAAAAGAAATCGGAGGGATATCTTAATTTTATTACTATCCATATTGTATCGTACCAAGAGTGACCATTTAAATACACTACTCAATCATACAATGAGCAAAACTAATGTTTTATTATACCAGTTCCATGGTCATTCCCAAAAAGATATAGACGAAACGCTCAGGAGTCATTCGCGTCTTCGCGATTTCTTCAACGGCACAAATCGTCTGAAAACCATGATAATCTTTTGCAATGACCTCGCAAAATCTTTAAACTCCACTTTAATATCTTCAATATCAAAAGTGTACGCTTCAGATTTGAAACACCCTTCAGTTCTCCCTCTTCTAAAACAGCTCGATGAGGACTCCAGATCAGCAGTAGGTTTGTGGAAAAGGGCTTCCAAAACTAATTCACTACCAATATTTCTCCAAATTGATTCAATTCCTTACAACTTTGCATATTGTGATTCGCCAAAAACGTTGAAAGACTCCATTTGGAACTTTCACATTTTCCTTCAACCCTTCCAATACTGTGTTTGGCTGACTTTGTTCATTTCATTTGTTCTCGTCACTGTTTTGTTAGTTTATGAGGACAAATTTGACTCACAAATCGCCGTGTTCTCTACTTTCTCAGCCATGTTGTCATCAACAACAGGTCTAATATCTGACCGCCGCAGCAAGCTAAAGTACTCGTTAATGTTCATTTTTTGGATTTGGGGGACTTCTATTTTAACAAATTTTTATTCTGGTAACGTCTCGAGTCATATCATTAAGCCATCTTCATTAGATTTGATGACCCACATTGACCACCTCTCCGAAAGGAACTATTCTTTAGTCTACCTAAAGCAGAGTTGGAAGGAAATGGTCAACGCTACAATCAAGGCCCTCAAAATTAAATCATTATATGAGTTAATAGATAACGCCAGAGTGAACTCAAGCTATCTTGAAGTATTGGCGTTCCAAGAGAAAACAGCCTTTGTTGCTGGGTGGCCAGTGGCTGCATTAGCGGCAACCAGAGCAATGGACATAATTAGAGATTCAAATTCTTCAGCAGTAAAAAGTAGGAGGTGCTTTATTGGAAAATCTTCAGTTCCCTCAGGAAATATATACTTTGGCTTTACCCCACCTGATAATGTTAAGGCAGCCAGAAACTTTCAGTATATGTATGACGCAGGAATATTTCAGCTTTGGATAAATGAATATTATGGGCTGGCATTTTCCGCACGTGTACAGGATAGGAACAAGGTCTCAAGTCGGGTCAAAATTAATGATGTTGAGGACCATTCTGAAAGAGAATATGACAATTCTATGAAGTTGAAGTTGGATGGGAAAATGGGTAACGTCTTCTGTTTATGGGGACTTTGTACTTTAATTTGCTTGTTTGTATTCATGGAGGAAATAGCAGTTTATGAGGAGGCGATGGAAAGCAAGCAATGAAAGAGGAAAATCATGCAAAATCTTTCCAAACGCGAAAAATATAGGAAAAGTTTAACTTATGGTGACCTTGCGGTTCAAATTTTCCATATACCTTCTCTACTAATAGTATACAGTTATATAATTTGGTAATTTTGTCATAAAATGTTTTCGCGGATCTAGTAATCTCATGTAGGAAAGTATTTTGGTAGGGTGGCGCTAACTAAGGTGTTTTCTTATTTGCGTAAGTCACTAGTTAGCTACAAATTAGTATTGTCAAAGTCATTAAAAGTCACTGGCAAATTTCTCTAAAGGAGTAAGAACGTGTGCATATGCACCCAAGACAATTCCATTGAGTCATTAAGTGTTACATTACTTTGATAATATTCTACCTGCTGTCTATTTGCTCATTAAGCACATAATGACAATTTCATACTATATTCGGGTGCTTTTTAAAGTGCATAGGTAATACCCATATGCAATTAGCCGGTAGTAAAAGTCTGCTCTACTCATAGTAATATGAAGACTGTTTTCATGAAATCATATAAAAAGGATGAAGCAGTCTTTGTACCAATATCACTGCTTCCGCGCTTCTCAACACATCCATTTGTTCCAATTTGCTTTGCTTTACAGCATCAAGTTAAGTTCATCATGCAACTGATTACGGTAATTTAAATTTTGAAATGATTTTAATTTTCTTGTACCTTTAACATTTTTGGGAAATTGTTTGTTTTGTTATGAACTATACTTTTAAACTTAAATTCTTACGTTTGCAGGTATTTTTTGCATTTCTTTTGTTGGTCGCGTCTGCGATTGCGGTCGCTCCGGAGGAATTTCATCATGGAAGCGGTATTCCTATGGAAAATGAAAGGAGGGACGCCCGCTGGTGGGGATGGGGTTGGGGGCGTTAATTATTGATATCCGCCAAATTCCAATGCTGGCTTTAAAAGGCTTTAATGTAGGATCATTAACGGTTACGGTTACATTATAAATTTCATAAATTTCTATATTTCTAATAATTGGTACACATGTACAATTCTTCTTTTAAATCACTTAAAATAATAAATCTTTTGATAAACCAAACTACTACCATTTATTCAACACATGTACAAATGCAAGCATTTAGAATTGATTTTGGAAAAAGTCCACTTTCATTCAAGATGAAGCCACAGCACATTCCATGATAATATTATGTACATATGTAAATTCCATTCTATGATGGCTAGAGACTAGACTCGAGTACAATAATACTTATTTTTATTTTCATGCCATGTATTAGTCATACCATTTTTGTTTCTTAAACAATATGGCATACATTGTGCAGCCACACGTGGTATCTAACTGATTGTCGGTTGTCGACTTGTTTCTATTGCTTGCATTTTTAGTGAAATATGTGCGAGCCAATACACAAGCATAAGCGCAAACGTGAATCTTTAAAGAAATTCTAATTCACCTTACATGGTTCATAGACATATCGACATTAATATGTATGCAACTGCATTTTTCCAGCTTAAAACATGAAATTCCTTCGAATCCCCATTTATAACCAAAATACATATGCAACAACAATATAAGCAAACATTCATGTTGGGTGTATGCATGCATTCTGTGAGAGTTTTCAACATAAGTACTTCTGAACAGTAATATGTTCTTGTGAGAAAATCTCCACACAAAAAAAACCACGCGAGAACTCTGAGATAATAGGATGGGATGCATGAGGTCCCTTTTTATAAGTCATCATCATCAAAACCAAATTTGTTGTGGGTATGTATGTAGATGTGAGAAAAATACTCCTGCTATGTCTATATAATAGTAAAAAAGTCTCTTTGTGCTTACACATGTTCAAGTACAAAATGACTGACTGTGAGTGTGATGTTATGATGGTCTGCAAAATCACATTGTGTGGGAAAGTAACTTTATGTTATGAGTACTTGGTCAAGAACAATAAGGAATAAGGTCTTAAGGAAAGCTTCTGGTGACTTCGTTGAATACGATCACTCATCCAAACAAATGGCTCATTACATTTCTTTGCTTGTATTAGTTTTTACTTGTAATACGTGAGGAAGGCAGTGACGCTTGACACTTGTTACAGTTTTCAAAAAATAATTCGCTAAAGTTTGCATTCCAAAATTTTCAAAATGGGCAAAAATCCAAGTAGTCAAAATCAAGTAGCTCCAAAATTTCTTTGTATATTTTGTTACAAGCCTTTTCAAGAGGTTCCCTCGTGTGATCCGATTGACGATCACACCTCCCCCAGCACTCCAACTCTGACCGAGAGACTTCAAATTTGTGACAAGTTTTATAGCCAACTTGTCATCCCATCCAATCCTTTCCAAAAGAAAGGTGGTTCTCAAGTGGGGGGAGGGAGTCAAGATGGAAATACCTCCAAATCTGATCACACCGCTTTACAATGGAGTCGGGATTCAAAAGGGATTTGCCTTGACTGCTTCTACGCTGTTAACACGCACACAAAACTGTTCGAGAAGGTTGCCTTGTTCCAAAGGCGATTGAGATGGCAGTTGGATAAACTGTACAATGTGATGAAGTCTGCTGACAAAATACCTTCCAGAGTTCAAGCATTCAAAGACAACATGGCAGGAAACAAGGACCATGAATCTGTATTAAAATACAGGACAACATTGTTTCAGTACTGTAAGTGTCTATTAATAATTTCCAATTTTTATTTAATGCATATTTACAATTCTTCAATACTCAATTGAATTGTTTTTTCGACTACATACATAGGTGGACAGAAATTGACTGATATCGAAAACTGGAGAAAGAACTTCATCTCGAATGTTGGAAGTGGAAGGAGCGTCTCCATTTTATCATCTCCGTGTTTTAATCAAACGGAAAATAGTTCTTTGAATATTACGATGACCACTCTATCCCCATCACCGGAAAAAATGTACGTTTGCAAACGAAGATCTGTGATACCGGCCACACCATCAAAGCAGAAACCGGAGACACCATCAAAACGAAAACGAGCAACGCCATCAAAGCTGAAACCAGCGTCACCATCAATGCGGAAACCGGCGACACCATCAAAGGGGAAACCGGCGACACCATCAAAGGGGAAACCGGCGACACCATCAATGCGGAAACCGGCGACACCATCAAAACGGAACCAAGCAGCACCAAAGCGGAAACCAATTAAAATCGTTCACGTCTGCGCAGCAAAACGAACAAAATTACAATCTCAACCAAAAAAGACTCCAAGTGCGGATTCCTTGGTTACACCATCATCCAGTTCTGGATTGGCAGCACTTTTTAAATGTTCCAAATGTCCTAACAAATTTTCATCACTGGAAGCACTAAAAGATCACTCAAAGAATGAACACTTTGTTCTAAAGGAGGAACCACGTAATGACAATGG
>JAQIXX010004339.1:0-16561 GCA_034700605.1 Willowsia nigromaculata
AAATTATGCAAATATTCAAAAAAATGCTTTCCACATCGGAAATGCTCAAGTAGTGGAGGCTTCCAAGAATCTGGAAGTTTGTTTCCGAGATGCGATGTGAACATTAGACCGTATGACCAAAGTTCCCAAGTTGATAGAGATATGTATTGAATAAAGACTTAATTATTGAGTGATTGGAAAATATTTTGTTTTAAATACAAATGTATTTTATTGTTTCATGAAATAATCCCAAGACGCATGAGGATAAGAACTCACCTGCCTAACTTTATCTGCTACAACCAAGTTAAATTTTTAATCAGCCAATCATAAACATTTTCCTGGTTCTCCATGTTCATTTTTATGTTACATCAGAACATTTGAATTTTACTGTGGCATATTTATATTCAAACCATATTAGATATTTTCTTTTCAATACATTTTGTTTATGTGAGATTAAATTATGTGATCCTCACATTGTCATGTAGTGAGCAAGATTGGAGTAAGGGATGGTATATATAAGATTTCTTCCTAGAGCATTTGTCTAGTGTTGGGCATTGCTGGACAAACTAGAATCTGTTTTGTCAGCGCGAAAGACATTTTGGTTTTTAAAGAGAATGTTTCTTTTTTATGTGGTATCCTCTGTACTTTGCTTTAATTTTAACATACAGTATAATATATTTATTATGAATTACTATATATTTATGATGCTCAATGCGTCAAGCGTACAAACTTAATTTAATGGCTGCAATAAAAGTTGAAAAGTTTCAAAAATATCATAATGATGCATTGGCTGAATGAATGGTTTCCTAAACTGTCCTTGAGTAATTTATGCATAATGACTTTTATGTATAATATTTGGTTGATAGTGGATGTGTTGTAAAGAGGTAGCGAATATTTTTGAAATGATGTGAATTCAAGGGCAGTGAAATTACAACAGCACTTTATAAAACTGCAGTTCAGTCTCTCTGTTTTAAACTCGTTACAGCATTTAACACAAACTCCAACCATGTTCATAGATTATTGAGAAACCTGGGTGGATAGGAGACAAAAAACTATGAAAGTAAAATTAGTAATGCTATTCAAACATATTATGACTCTCTACATAATACTTACATTATGCTATGCCCATTATATTTCTCAGATTTTCTCGAGCATACTGAAATTGCTCGTTAATAAAAGTTGGATGAGCAACACAACCGAAAGTATGAAGTATTAATAACTGCTACTCACTCACAACAGCTTCACATTCAATGCCAAATCGTTTTAACTTTGATTAAAGGACGGATGGATGTTCCTATCTCCGGTTACCAGTAACGGACATAGCATCTAGTTTATAATTTACGATATGTGTGCATTTATAAGCATAGTGATGACAAGCTTTAAATAAAACATGCTATCAAATATCATGTATACTTCTTATATTATTCATGTAATAATATCGGATGTATCTATATCACATTACAAAAGGGTCAAAATAATCTAATGCGTTCCTACGAATGTCCAGAGGAGAAAGAGAATACACGAGAAATTTTTCCACTACTGTGATGAATTCAGCTATGAGCAAGTTTAACCCGAAAACGACTGTGTTATCATAAGACTATTATTCCAACAAGTGTCAACACAATAGTAAGTCACCATCTTCTTAATAAACTTGCATTAAAAAGTTCACACGAAAGCATGCAGTAATAAAATATCACTAGTGTTGCAAAAGCTACAAAAACATCTACAGTACGAAAGCTAAGTACTCAGTACTAACATTGGCAGCAGTAATGGCATCCATTGGTTTACTATCCCTTTTCATTGTAATTACATATTTCATTGAATTCACCTTAACCACCTCATCAGGCGCTGTCAACTGGTGGAATCAAAATCCTAGTGTGGACAACGTATACGGCTACCGAACAAGTTACCCTTCGCCTACTGGTGGAATCATCTACAGAAACCGGGGTCGCCATTCTCGAAATCCGAATCGAAACTTTAATGGCCAGCACAATCAAATGCAACAACATGAGAATAGTAACTTAAACAGAATACTAGTTGGAGAAATTTGTGACCCTGATGACCCAATTTATAACAAGTGTACACCTTACGCGCATTGCATTCCAAGCGAGAACAACTTGCACCGCTGTAACTGTACTGAAGGATTTGACCCCACGTCTGATAAAAAATGTCGACTTTCATGGGGGCAGTATTGTACAAACAAGGATTCTTGTAATTATGAAGCCGGTTTAGTTTGTGTTGATAATCGGTGTGAATGTGAAAACTCTGAAAATTATCAATTTGCTGGGAGAAGTTGTCGAAGTAAAGTAGGCGGACCATGTACACCTCCCTCTACAGAAGTCGGGGTCCGGTTTAGTAAAAGCAAAATCGGCTGTGTGAAAAATGCAGTTTGCAAGTCATTTGGGCCCAATGGGTTATCTTTTCGGTGTGTTTGCAAACCTGGATTTGTGGAATCAAAGTTCGGTTCCTGTTCAGCGGGTGTTGGGTATACATTTGCATTTACCAATATATCAGGTTTAGAGGCTAATTTTGAAATAGATTTTTTAAAAGTTATTGGTTTGTCGTCTCTAGTATGCTTTGCCATGGGAAGGGAGACTGTGATACAAACATTCCATTAGGTAATGCGTCCTGTTGTCATGAAGATCGTGTTTCCGGTTTTAGTTTTTGTCGTTAGGCAACTATGTAATTGCAAATTAGAAATATTATGTGAGCACTAGTTAGGAAGAGGTCTGGCCTGGTCTGGTAATATCAGTAATATAGGGTTATGCAACACATAACAAAAAATTATCTCAAACCCTAATTATTTTCATTCAAAAATGAATAGTTTTTTGAAACAGTGAATGTGGTAAAAGTTTTTAAAAAAACATTTTTCTTCTAAAGCCAACCCAACGTATCGATCTCTTCCAATATCTTCAAAGATGAAATGGTTTGGTTAGGTCATACAGGGGAAAATTATCTCACAGCGAGCCCAACCATATTTAATAAAATATGATTCAGTTGGGTAAGATAGGCTGGACAATACCAGGAGAAAATTAATTTTTAAAATTTGTTCGTATAGGAAAGTCGGCAAAAATGAAATTGTAACAGGAAAGTGCATTTTGATGAGTTGAGCGTCACGAGAGGTGTTAACAATTAAGCATATCGATTTTCATGGAAACTATGAAAACAGTAAGTTGCCTAAGTGCCAAAAACTAAGACTCTGGAAACATGATCTCCATGACAGCTAATCAAAAAATCCTCTTTAAGTTTGCAAGCAAGGAATTTGCTCCTGTCGAGACTCTCTAAGCGTCTATGATCCAAACACCAATACGTAATTAATTATTATATAATATGTAACTGTTAAATTAATTGCTTTCTTACTCTTTCAATTGTTTAATTTTATTTTTATCTTTGGCTTATTCATTGAATGAAACCAAGGTGCGTCGGATTATCCGGAGCACAGTGCTGTACCGATCCCGAAGGGATTAGATGTATCACTGCAGTTAAAACCGGATGCGTCGAAGGAAGTTACTGCAAAAATACGAATGTTAATCTTCCGGGAAGATGCGAATGTCTTCCTTTCAATATTGAGACAGAAGAACGACTTTGTAAATCTAATCCCAACTTATAATCACCCAGCCAGTTCGATCAATAAATTTAATACTTTATAAGCGAGTTCAGGATTACGTCTTGCTAAACGCTTGATTTACTTATTTCAATAATTGCTACTTCACAGGTATCACATATTAAATTCAATGCGACTGAAACATTACATGTAGAAATCCATTTTGGAATGATTTAGAATGTGTGGGAAATGATTTTTGCATCGATTACAACAGAATTGATGAAAAACGTACGAAAGCATCATATTCGTGGAAATTGGCTATTTTTCGTATCTCGGAATGAATTTAACAATTTCCATAAATCATGGTTTGGTGGGAACTCGAATTTTACCACTGAGGAAAAATAATATATTACTCGTGAATGGACGCCACCAACGATGAGTTGTTATCAAAAAAAATTTTATCAAAGATAATTCTGTCAAACCCAACTGAATAATGTATCCCTTTCCGTGGAATAAGATGGCTTTAAAACATTCTTGTGAAAAATCACAAAACTTTTCTTTCCCATGCATGATCATCGGCTTCCCAAAAAGAGAAGGAAATCACACAAACTGTATCATTACAATAAATAATTAGGTAGGGAAGAATTTGAGAATTGTTGACTTTTCTCTACACACCTCTAAACATTACCTGTCAAAGACTTCTTTCCTTTTTGAACATAAAGTTGCTTTGGCAAGCCGCATCGCGTAATACATTTTCTCATATTCAACTGAAGTCTGGACATTTTCATACATCAGTGTAGCATGTTACTAACAAGCCAGCCAACATTCGGCATTGCTTCTGAGAACGTAACATGTTTTGTAGCTATTTTTTAGCTCGAGGCACAAGCAAGCAAGAATTTCTTACAGTATATTTGTTTAGACGCAGTACTTGACTAGCGTACATAAAAGGAAACTGGAGATCTGGAGAATAAATGCATGAAAACATGATATATTGGTGTTCATATTGAAGCATATATGCAAGCGCACAAGCAAAATCCTACAAATACAAAGTAACTAATTTCACTGCTTACGATGCTTTCCAAACAGTTCTAAACTATGATAAAACTCAAGGAACGCACCGAACATGCTACAGAAGAAATCAAGAACCAGGCAGACGTAGCGAAATGTCTAATGGCCCATCATAAATTAAGTTTACGTTGTATTTTGATCGTTCCATAAACCTATTCACATCTCTACTCCTAACGACTTGACTGCAGTTTTGGTCTCGAGGAAAACTTGTACCTATTCTATCCTCTACTGCGTTGTACCAATTTTGTATCCTACAGGTCTATGACTGCTCGCAAATCAATTTTTATTGCATAAAAACGGTTTGCCACAAAGGAGTGTTGATTTAACGCTTTGTCATCCATTACTACATCTATAATAAAAAAATCATAACATTCAGGAATACTTGTCTAATATTATGACATTGCAAATGAAAGGCCAATGAAGCCGCTCTTAGTCGCACGTTTCCGCCGCAAGTACACTGTACTTCTTTAGAAAATGAGTTTCTTAAACAAAGAGAGTGGTTAATAATTTCCCCAGAAGTAGCTGGAACATCAAATGTAAAGACTTATTGACAGCAATGATAATGAGAAATGCAAACACTAGAATGTAATTTGGAAAAAGGTTTTCTATAAAATACTTTTTGTATTATTTATTGCACATGAGGAGATAATTTCGATGCATAGTAAAAACGTTACATTGGCCAAGCAATTAGAGTGCCGCCAGGTCAGAAAAGATTTTTTTCGATACAAAACTGTTTATTTACTTTATGTAATTTGTCCCCTCAGCCCATTTTCATTGTAATAAAAACAAACTCGTGAAGTGAGAGACAGTTGAATGATGATTTGGCAAAATTCAAGGATGAAGACCGGGAAGAAGAAAGGAACAAGTTCATTCAAGAAATTTTTAACTTTTATTTTTCGCTTTTCAGTAGGTCTTTAAAAGTGGAGTAGAGAGAAAAATGCGTGATGTTTGTCGCTATCATTTTTTCCTCTTATTCCCTGTTATTACCACTTGTACCACACAGATTTAGGGCCACCAAAAGTGTAATGAATGAGGTATTGCGCTTTGATGTGCTTTTTGTGTTATTCCGATCCATGAACGACGAAATGAGCATACCAAGAAATACCAATTACACAAACTTATTGCTGTTCACCGTCTTCTCCTTCTACAACAGCTCTACACTGTTGACTCTTTTATGAAGTGATGCTCTCCTCCTTAAGACATGATTCAATGATGTCCCTCCCTCATCATCATCATTTTATGGTATTCCCCTATTGTTGCGCTTTTATCTCCATTTTTCTCATGATTACAATGTATGTTTTTCCGTCTTTTTGAAAGGCAAATGAGATAAGATGAGTCATTCTTAAGTTCTCGCTGTTGTTGGTCTTCTTGCATGTAGGTACATACTTGTATCCACACTATCATTATTACTTTTTCTTTCCTCTATGAAGATTCACCGGCCCTAGCAGCACTGCTTTCGACGGAAAAGGGATCTACTAATAACTTATAAACACATATGTATCTTTAGAAAAGCCAGTACACAAGGAAAGGAAACACGGAAACAAGAAGTCTCAACTGGAATGAAACAATATACATTCAAGATTAACGAGCTCTTCCAGAAAAATACGAACATTGTAATGCAGCGACGTGGCGTTTGTAAGCATTTATTAAGTCGTTCAAAAGAGAAAAATGTATTTCCAGTCTTGCACTCAGCAGGATCTTTCAGCTTAACAAGAGCTTCAAAATAAATGATAATGATGATTGTGCCGTAATTGTTTCAGAGAAGATTGCTCTTCCTGTTGTGTGTTCCGCAGCAGATGAAAAAGAATAAAAAAGGCTACCCTGTATGACTTCATGTTGTGTTGGAGTGTGGTTATTGTTTAGAATTTATTGAAATACGTATATGTATCACACACACATCATTACATGGTATCTTTAAGAGCATCTATTGTATTGAGTTTTGAAAAGATTGAATTATATTGTATTTGCTTTGCCTAATGCTCTATCATCGATTAGATTCCAGTCGAGTCCACGTAACTTTACTCCACTACGTCCCCCAAAATCCTGTCTGAGGAATATCTGCTGTGGAATGTCAGAAGCCTGCTTGCCTTCTGTTGGTAAAAATGCTAGTATGTCAAAAATTAGAAATCAGTTTTTAAAGCTAGGACTTCAGCAAATTTAATATAACGAATATGTAACATTATAAAGAAACCTCAGAAAGCCTATTGGCAAACTATTTCTATGTGGTCGTTACAAATGTCTGTATGATGTTAATAATTCACATTGTGCTTTCTAACTTTTGTCTTAGGTGGATTGATTTGTTTTAGTATGATCATAAAATCAAATCCATTCACAGAATTACTATAAACATCAAATATTTTGTACGAAAGCACTATATACTGCGGACAGGTAAATTTATGCTGCTTTGGTGGTCTCCAAATATTCTTTCTGCTGAGTGGTAGAAGATAAATGACTTTGAAATAATAGTAATTCCAGAAATTCACTCGTCTATGCCGACGTTGAAATACGTTACAGTTATCGATTCTCGTTCACTTTGTTATTACGGTCATTCAAAAACAGTAAACCTGAGCTTGACATCTTTTGGAATGATGGAATTCAACAATCTTTCACCTAAAAAGTCAAAGACAAAGAAAGGGTCATAGAAAAACATTCTTGCGTTATCTAAGCTGAGATAAGATAACATATCCACTGTAGCAAAGATGCAATAAAATATTGCCTTCACTGCTCTTAAATAGTATTGAGTTTTTGAGTCGGTAAAATAGAGACAAAGGTTTTAGCGAAATCCACTTCAAAGTTTTAGGAAATCAGAACGGAAAATGACAAACGATTCACAAGAAGCATCACGAAAAAAACTACAACTGCAAGGTATGTGGTATAGCAGAAGTATAATTTACCATTGGGGTTGTGAAAAATAGTAAGAAACAATAAAAATTCCATTTGCACTTATTTGTGATAAGATACAGGTTTAACAACATGAATGGTGACGTTTTCTCACTTCATTCCTGTGGAATTTTCGATAATTTATGGTGGTGTTATTGGTATTGATATTTGGTAGAAGTGTCATTTTTGGGTGGAAGCCCTCGTTAACTAAATAATGTACTAAGGTGGTCTATATCACTTCGTTCGTTGTACACAACAGACAACAACACATCATAGACGCACACGTAATTATTATGCACCAAAAAGCAACCAATCAGTTTCATAACGAGAGCTTACAAACTTGAGCTCATCTTATGGTATCTAATCTCATCTCACTTTTTCCTGTCTCAATACACCCCGCCAACATCAACACATACATATTTACATATGAAAACTGCGACAACAACGTGTGACGTAATAATGGTATTCCAATCGCAAGAGCCCATTTTCTGGGATTGCATGACAATGAGGATATTTTTTTCAGAAAATGCATTCAGTATTTTACGCATAGGTGCAGTATCATGGAATCATGTATTTATGCTGAATAACTTTTTCGAAGCAATGGACAAACATTTTTAAGATTCTTCAACTTTCATTCAGTTTAATATTTTTTTCGGATTTTTCATCATGTTATATGGTACATAAAATTACCTTCAGTTACAATGCAGTTTATGTATATATGTATAATATGAAATAAAGTATGTATAATTTTCTAAGGTTTTATAATCTGTTAAGATATATATTTATGCATTTATCATCATTACCAACGAACTGCTGCATATCTCGCCTCAAAATACCTTCCGACTCGTAATAAAATGTTACATACGCTCTTATACTTATCGATCCGAAAAAATAAATAATATCTGACTCTGGTAGCTTCTACTACAGGCTATACTTGGCATAGAAAGTATTAGAACACTCATAACATTCCACTTTTTTTCGAAGAGAAAATGCAATAACATATTCATCTTAATTTTTTGTAGTTCATGTTGTATATAAAAATTTACCTTAAGTGCTACTATTTACATTATTCTCATACAAAGTTCCACGTTATTTACACTCTCAGTATTTTTTCTTTTCATTTAAACATTTTTCCATTTATAACTTCCAACGCATTTTCCATTTTTAAAGAGCAAAAAATTTACATCAAGCAGAGACATTTAAATAGTACGACAATCATTACAAATATACAATTATTTATTAAGCCAAACACAAAAAATTATCACATTTCCAGTATATTATTAAACTGCTGCCATACTTTCTTAGTTTAAAATTTGGTTTCTAAAAATATTAATAAAGGGTTTTACGTCTTTTGTTTGTTTACGTCTTTATTAATTCTAGCCTCTTTTCAGCTTGTCTTTTTTTTCTGGAAAGAAAATTTTAAAATCCTTACAAAATAATATAATTTTACCGTAAATAGTATGATCGATGAGTTTTAGAAAATACACCTGATTACCTTAATGTAGCTAAAATCATAATTCGGTTGTTCTTCGAATCATTTCTTCTATTAAAACTATGCATGTTTTCTACAAGCCATTAACTATTTTACTTACAGATGGCCTATGTACAGCATGTTGACTTTTACATCTGCGTGCCTTTCGTAGTTGATTGCATTTCTGAAAGTATTCCCAGCCTACGCACTGTATTAATTATCGTTTACTTGTATACGCCCTAATGTATTATACACATTAAATTGTGATTTTTAAAAGAGCTTATTTCATATACTGTGGTTATGCTTATGTGCTCTTGCATATCTTCCTCAACAAAGATCTTAAAACAAGATTTATGGCTATAACAATACACGTTTTTTAATACTTATCTAGATTAAAGTCATCATAATAATATTAATAATATATAACGTAACGTGTATCAATGTAAATAAAATGTAAATATATATATTACTTAGGTATGACAAAGGACCAGCACACAGAATAATGTTCAAAGTTAATAGGTAAATATTAATAATAATGTCATTTGTTTTTTTGTTATTTAAATAAAGTGAACTACGGTATCTTCCGTTCCTGAATGACTTCCGCCTGGGAGCGCATACAAAAGAATATTTTCTTCTAAAAATGCAGAGCAGTGATCATCATAATCATCTACAACAAGAAGCATAACAATACTGCTCTATCTGCTCCCCTGGAGCCTCGGTGGTCTTGCCCTTAAAATCTGGCCACAAAAATAGAAACTTGCATAGTGTTCAGATCTCTTTTGTTCGGCCGCTCGCTCACATCATCAGCATTTTTATTCAAGAAGATGCTGACACAGCGACAACACTATCGCTTTCGCTTTGATCCTCTACTACAACAACTTGCAAACAAAAAGTGACCGCAAACCTTATTCTTCCAAAAGAGCGAACAAAATGATGGTAGTCATAAACTCGAAAGACGAAAAGCTCAAAACCTTGGTATGTATATCGTTCCCCCGTTTAAAAAAAATGAATGCATATAATTGGTACAAAATAATACTCTTGTTGGTTGATGCCATTAAAAACAAATGTGGTGGTACGAATAATAATATATTATGATAATGCAGAAAGTCTTCTTTTTATGAAAAATTACCTCGATATGTATTTATGTAAAGTATAATAATATTGCAATGTTTTTGGTTAAAGTAGTACTGCACAACTCGTTTATAGGATAGGATACATTTTTAAAATGTGTGTAATTTAGCTTTTAAAAAGATGACTAACTACAGCCGCAGCTGTCGACAACCATTTCATTGTAATTTTTCAAAACAATTTTATCCGAGCTGTCGGTATACAACAGACTGAGACTTGAGTACTTTGTTGGCACGCAACATGGCGGGGGAACAAGAGCTGGGTTCATCGAATGGACCAAGGCTTGAATCACTGCGTGATTTGTGGCGTTGAGATGCTCTGCCATTGGAAAAGGACATTCACCGGAACAGTAATAAGCTGCATAACCTACAATCAAAAGGGAAAAAGTAAAAATTAATGTTAAAGTCACAGGGAATAAGCGTGGGATTTGAGAAAAATGATTTAGACAAGATGTTAAGTAGGTACTTATTTGCTTGAACAAGCGACTTTCCCTGCCTTTATTGCACTGTGTCGTTTTATTTGGAAGACAAAATTGCTATATATGTATGACTTACCAGGGGGAGCGACAATCCAGTCATTCCAGCCAACATCTTGAAAGTCAACAAACATGGCATGTCTTTGACAAAGGTTCCGTTTTCGATTTTTATTTCGATGATTTTTTCTCCTTTTCTGAGCCTGAGCTGATCTGTAATGCCTTGACAGGGTTTTTGCATCACGGGTCTTCACAGGGTTGTGCCCATCGTCTGAGTACGTAAAGAGGACAATTGAGGACGAAGAGTCACCAGTTTTTTTCTTCTTCCTTCTTCTGCAATGACAGGCAAAATTACAAAAACGTCAAGTTAATTTCAACAAACCATGACAAGTGTTAGCGTTTGATATAGATTTTGAGGCAAAGTTGATAGAAGCATCGCAAAGGTTGACGTTAAGGCTAAGAGGATAATTTTGAGTGTTTTCTGCGTGGGCAAGGATAGATCAGAAATTATTCGAGTTAAAAGTTGAAATTATCGATGCAGCTAAAATGCCATCTCCATTTTGTGCTTTTATTATTTTCAAGGAACACAATTCTCGTAATCACCCATTGCACAATATGCCAAATAATGATTTGAAACATGCAAACATTGCGAAATTTTTCAAAATAGCGAAAGAGACATGTTGTTAAATAAATTGTGTGATTGTGCTGGTGATGTAATGTGTAATATTCCTTACCAAACAACCCTGTTTTCATCACTCGTATGAAACATGTTACCTTATGCTCCTCCAAGCACATCCATAATTATTATTTCCATTTTGTCGAGAAGACCCTACACAGAGATAAATACACCTGAGCCTATATCCATGTCTAGAAATTGTGCACGACACGGATTATTATGTCTTCAGATTCGTAATGTGTAAAATATCATCATTAAGATTCTTCACATACAACAACTTGTTGTTAACTTTACAACTTTTTGATCCAATAGTTCACCATTTCAAATACATGTTTTTCAAAACCATAATTTTCCAGCCGAAAATAATGACAAAGAACAAAACAAATCGAAAAAAAAAATTTTTCTTCTGAGAGAGAGAGTGAGAGAAAGAGAAGGCAACAGTCACACAAATTTATTTTCCAACCTAAAATAATAGCAAGTTTATTACTCCTTCGTGAAGTGAAATGCATTGACTATTACATGCAATTTGGATGAAAATGTGGTTTTCTCCATGTAATTATGACCGATTTCATATTTTTTCTATGTACTTATCCGAAAAATTACCTATCGTCATTACAGGATGGGTCGGATGCAACGTCCGTTGCATGATCATCGTCATCATCATCATGAAATGGTACTGCACAACATTGAAAATATTTGTTTTAAAAGGAAAAGACAGCGAGTCACTGTAATTTTGTGGATGAAATTTGAAAAAAAAAGTAAAATCACTAGTCGGATACCCATTTCACAAGCGGACATAGGTATACGCATCTGTACCTATAATAACCATAATATGACAATATAATCTTCTAGTGAAGCATTGGCAAGCCATCATTATCATTTAATAATCTTTTTTCAAAGAAAACCTTGATAATAATACATTTATTTTTATGATAATCAAAGCCCTCCATCACGGAATACTCCAATGAGTACATTGAGTTTTCAGACCAATGCAGTTCCACATGCAACATTTTTGTCTGAGAGAAAGTTTGTGGCTTGAAAAATTGAATTCATGAATAAAAAGACTGGCCATTGGTCAAATATTATTTCAATTTTAAATTAAGCTTCGCACTTTGGGATTAAAATGAAAGGTTTTCGTTTTTACTGCGAACGTGACATTCATCAAGAGCTCAAAAATTTTTGCCTGTTCTAATATTCCACCTTTTGCATATTATTGATGTGCTCAATTCCTTATCAAAGCACAAGTGTAGGTTCAATAAATTTCTCTACAAAATGGTATTTTTTCACACAATGGGATCCAGCAAATCCTCTGATATCAGGTGCACAATGCGTGCTCAGGAAAGGGATAAAAAGAAGACATGTAGTTTGGGAGCTCATCCAAAAACCGTGTTACTGTTAGCCCCCCAAAAAAACCAAAGTCCGTGTCACGTTTACCCCTCAACAAAAACTGCTCACATAATAAGAGCAGTCGAAGAAGCACACGTACGCGTACTGCATAAAACGCATTCATCAAAATCCTATATACCCACCACAGCAAGCAGCATTGGATCAGAAATAAACAAAACACACAGGAAAATGGCCCTTCTTTCTTCAATCATCCGCTCTTTAGCACTTTTAACTCGATAATATTTATTACACGTTCTCTTTCTTAAGCTTAAGCCAACAAAACATCCAGTGTAATATATGTAAGTAGTGAAGGTACACACCTTGCCGTACCATGTATAATAATGATTCCGCTATTTATGCAGTTTCTTCTTAGAAAAGAATGTACATGAGCTAGGCATGCATGTTGTAATGTGCTCTTGTGTCGGTAAAAACGAAAATAAATCGCAGAGTTTTTCCTTTTTTATACTTTTTACTGTTTTGTTTTCTATCATTATAAGAACTCCTTATACTACATGCATATATAATTTGTTTTTGTTATTGTTCTTGTATACATCCATTATATTACCATGCTATACAGAACTCTGTTGCACCTCTGTCTAGGAAAGTCTAACAAGACAAAAGGCCGAAAAAAAATGTTTCTGAAAATCAAACTGCCTTTACAGAGCAATAACTACCTCCTTTTCTTTGCCTGTGTCGGTATGTTCTCTACTTGACTTAATAGTTTCATATATTGCATTGGTGCGTCTAATATAGCTTTTCCTTTTGTGTGATCTACTTAAAAACCATCAACCTGCGTTGCTCTTGTTGTTGCTGTGTTAAACTTAACACCAAATTACCGGTGTTTGTCGGTCTTTCTTGATATTGGTAAAACAGCAGAACCGGAGCACTATCACATGCGCACATGTTTTGCGATATGTGTTCATTGCTAACTACAAGATATCATTGCCTTATTTGGGAAAAGGGCTTATAAAGTTGTGATGAGTTTATAGCAAAGAAGGTTTTAGTTTACTCACTTGTTTTTTGTCTGTTGGGTGTCAATATCACAGCACCTTGTCAAAACAATTACACTAATCCCATAAAATTATTGTAAAATGTCTATCAATAAAAAGTCCATCAGAAAAAGAACATAATATCTTTCCATTCTACATGTATCTTTTTTCAGAATTACATGCGACATGCACAATATAACGACGTGATGAGCTATGAGCTGCTACTACAAGGGTAGCAGTAGAGTAGAGGGTTAAAGAAAGGATGGAATCAGTTTGTCTGATGTGGTGGCTAGACAAAATGACCAGAGAGATTGAAAAAAAAAACAAGTCATGAGTTTTTATGCTTCGGATTGAGCTCTTCCATTTGATCATAAAAAATACATTCTTTACAAATGTTTCGTTCATTCACGTTCATGAATTACAATTAAATGGAGAACAACAAATATGAGATGTTTCACTACCACTGATAGTTGCCCCATCCATCCCTTCGCATTATTTATAAATACCAATATGATGATATTGTATTCACAACTCATAAATTTCAGGTTTTTATACCAACAGCATTACTATCATCGCAATAATAACTCAACAAAAACATATTTTGTTTTGTTGGCCATAGGAGCCCTGAATAACAAGCGATAAAATTCATGCAAGAACGCCACCCCACTTTGCTTACAACGAGAGGAGAAGATACAAAAAAATATAATATAGACTCAAATAAAATGTTGATAATGTTATTGTACGGTACCGACACAAGAGCGGCATGGCAAGAGAAACAACAACGAATTCCCTCTGCCTCATTTCTAAGCATATTTTTTAATAATAACAATAATAATATCATCAACATCTAAACGTAGCTCATAAAAGCTGGAACTGAAACTTCATTATCAAAAGGAGTTGATAACTACACAGATTTCTATTGCATCATCAACATGAGCAACATTATAATGTATGTATACCTATATGTGGCCATATAATCATATCTTTTTTTTTCTTGGGACTTGATGATATGATGTGATGGCACAACGGATCGGACCAACAAGAAAAGGAAAGGAGCATGATGACGATTCTTTTTCAACTCCACCATAATCATCATAAAAGTTGAATTGGCTACTAAATTATCAAATTCTTTAGGAAACACATGCACAGGGTTTTGTAGTAGAGAAAGATGTCTTGGATAAGATGGATATGATGATATATTCTAGTCTTATCGCTTAAGTGTAAGCTTCTGTTGCTGTTTTCAATAAATAAATGAAGCATAATATACTATTTTTGATGATGGTATCATGGTAGTGTTCCAGTGATCACAACATCATAGACTTTATTTCGGTTAAAAAGATTTTTTCTTGGATACTGACGAAGATGATGTGTGTGTAGCTATTCTTAATAACAATAGTGGATCAGCAATCATCAGCCAGCAACTTTTTTTTTGTCTTCTTTTCTCTCGAAGAAGAAGTTGATGGTGATGCGTGATCATGACTCGTATAATTTCAGAGGAATCTGCTCGACACTTTTACATTAATTTGTGCTATCATCGCTCCATCCAACCCCTCACTATTCCCCTGTTATAACCCGACAAAATAATTTTGGTGCTGGTGAGTAACCTGTTCTTTTTAATTCCCATAAAGTTAATCTTGAAAAAATAAGAAACATTGCACTTTACACAGATGCAAGCTAAATATGGTATTTTCTTAACAAGTTCGTTTTAAGTAAAAAAAAAGTTTCATCATCCATAATAGTCACCGAAAAAACCAGTTAGTTTTTAGTATGTTGTATCGAGAAACTTTCAGCCGATCAATACCGATCCACGGAACCTGATTTCTATTCGAAAAAAATAATGTTTTAAGTACAACCTTGTGGAATAAAATTCTAAAGCGCATATCATCATGCATTTCTAAATCGTTTTATAATCTATTTTAATGGGGCAAACGTAGCAGCTTGAATGAAGCAGAGCACATCAACACATTGCATTGCTTCGATTTGCATAAGGCCATATAGTGCAATTGAAAAGAAAAGTGTGGAAAAGTGAGGACTTTTCATTCATCGCATCCAGGAGTCTATCATGCATGTCGTATGTTGATTACAGTACACAATGAAATGATGATTATGCAATCGAACAAGAGCAATCAGCATCTTCTGTATCATACATAAAACAATAATGTACAACAAATTACGCATTATATACTCTTTGTACTTCAAATGAAAAGCCGCCGAGTAGCATATCGTATAGTTTACATGTTATTATGCGTGGGAATTAGTTTGGTCGCTTTCAGTCGGTCTGTGTTACAATTACTCAAAGAAAAAAGAACAAAACGACATTTTCGTCAGAGGAGAAACCCCTTCATTAAAGAAGATAGAAAATGCAAGACATGCAGATCTCCCTCTTTCCGACAGTATTACACATTATCATGATGAGAAAACGCAGGTACACACAAAAAAACAAAGATGAAAGGAGAGGTCCGACATTTAACTTTTAGTAAAGAATAAGTTTATATAGAGATGCTCAAATGATGTAAAAAAGGACGCCGCGCAACAAACTGGATAATTTGCTGTGTGTGTGAGCATCTTGCATTCAATATCATTGTCGATTGCGGTGGTGGTTTGGTTTTTGGTTAAGTGGTAAAAGGTAATGTGAAGGTAGGTAAGTGAAGCAGGTTCCTTTGTGCGAGAAAATAAGAGGACGACGCAGTGCAGTCGTAAAGTGCAAGGTTGGTGGCAATTCGGCTCGACATAAATAATATAGCGGAGCCGTACTGCTGAAGCTGGATGAATGAATGAGAGAGAGAGAGAGAAAAAAAAGCAGAAATGGATGAAGAGATGATTGAATGTGTTATGATGAGAACGAGTACTTACTCATTATTGGGTCTGATGAAGCCGTCGTCAGTGGCCACCCCCACTTCCGTTGGCGACGATGAAAAAGCAGAGGACACCACCGACGATGAAGTTGGCGTCTCTGCCGTAGACGAAG
>JAQIXX010004340.1:0-16561 GCA_034700605.1 Willowsia nigromaculata
AGCAGGTCACTCCTTTCCCGGAACACCCCTCCAATTCCAAATCTCAACTCCACCAAAACCCCAAATCCCGAAATTACAAGTAAGATTTTGAAATGGAGAAACTGCCATTCCCAACCTCAGAACCATCAACTGTCAGCATCGCACCATCAACTGTCAGCATCGCACCATCAACTGTCAGCATCGCACTATCAACTGTCAGCATCGCACCATCAACTGTCAGCATAGAACCATCAACTGTCAGCATCGCACCATCAACTGTCAGCATAGAACCCTCAACTGTCAGCATCGCACCATCAACTGTCAGCATCGCACCCTCAACTGTCAGCATCGCACCCTCAACTGTCAGCATAGAACCATCAACTGTCAGCATCGCACCCTCAACTGTCAGCATCGCACAGTCCTAATTGTTTTTTTGCGTCGTAAAATGACATTAAAATATTGCTGATGTTTTTTTACTTCAGATTATAGTATTGGCCATGGAATTTTACCCAATGACGCCAAAAGTTCTGCAGATGGAAAAACAACGCAGTTCTTGAAGACAATGTCTCTACCCTTTTTGCTAATTTACTAACAGCTATGGCACGATTTCTTATTCGGAAATTCACGATTTTTTTTTGTATGAGTTTGTTTTTCCAGGGGTACACAATCCCTTGGAAAATAATCATGTATACGGTTTTATGAAGTTTAAAAATGTTTTTGTAGCATAGGTAATACGTAATTAAGTTATCATATAAGACGTCAAAATAAAAGTCCTTTTTTTACAAAAGCGATATCTGAACCCACTCACAAGTTATTTGAATTTATTAAACCTCTATCATGATATGTTATGCTTTTATTGGTGAAATTTTTGTTAACATTAATGCTTATATATGTTATTTTCACAAGAATATTAAATTTTTCTTGTGGTGTTGAAATTAAGTATTGCTTTAAAGCATCTAACTGATAAATTCATTCATTAAATCATTCTTGTGGCAGATTCAGATATTACGTTGCATAGCAGAAGGCAAAACCAAATAGAACTGGATGGCAGTGATACAACCAAATAACCTATTTTGCGTGTTTTAGATTCGCTTCACAAATGAGCAAATATTGTGATCTTTAGTCGTTTCTCGATTGCTGGGAGTGAGGAAGTAGCCGCATGTTTCATGTTTACAAAATATATTGCACCGGTACCGGCTGCCGACAACAGATCTACTCATACTTGCCCAAATACGCATACTGTTTACACCTATTCATATCCTGGAATATATTGGCACATGCTTTGCGCTTATCTGTTATATATATTTATACTTACACTGGCTGTGAAGGCAGATGACAGTTAAGACCCAAATAATTCTGCTAAACATAATATCCCCGCTAACTAGTATCACAGGTCAGTCGGCTTCATCGAGTCTTTTTTAGTTGTTAAGTAATCAATGCAATTATTTGCTGTTTTGTAATGTAATGTCAAATATTTGATACGTAATATGTATGTCACCAATGTAAGTCTCTAATGTATGGATTTTAATTGTTTGATTAAAGTGGTATTTCCATGCTAGCATATTTGGTAAGTAGTTTATTTTAAAATTTTTATCAATTCAAGTAAATAAACATGCAAAGAATGTAATAAACACCACAATATGAATCAGTTTGACAAAGTAAATTTGAAGGAGAATCTTAGAGATTACAATTAAGACGTTTACGGAGTAATGTACAATATATGGTCTCATATTAAGCTTGATATAATGCAGCTTTTAATTTATCAAATGCATAAAAAATTTCCGGCATACTTTCATTGTAATACTTGGTATCACTTTGTTCATGAACATTACCTGTGTATGATGGACTATTTTAAGAAAACGGAAGTAAATAAACTAAAGCTTAAGAAATCCTCATTCGAACTTTTACAAAATGTTTATTTTTAAATTTGGACACACATTATAGCTTTAAAAATTATTTTATTCACAACTACGCAATATCTTACGTCTTCACACGGGAGTTGCGATACTTGCGATGGAATCCGGAGAGCAAGAATTCACTATGACAAAGGAGCCCATGTCATTGTCTTCACTGGAAGCATTGCTACTTTTTCTTTTGTTTTCCTGGCAACTTGTATCTTTATTCTGCTTAGACAAATTTTCATTCAAATCAACAATAGCATTCATGGAAACTGAACCATTGCTCTGGTGATTAGCTCTCTTCTGCCATTCGAATGGTTTCAATTTTCTAGGTTTATGCCGAGGCGGTGTAACGCTGAGTTCAAGCGTTTGTTTGAATGGAGTTCTCGGTTTTGGTTGAGGTGGTCTAACGCTCAGTTCTTCTCTTGATTTCAAAGATGTTCTCGGTTTTGGTATTGGAGGCTCACCAAGACAATTTGTTTTCTGATGCTCGTGCTTGACTTCACCCTCGTTGGCACCAAACTCTTCGGTTTTGTAACTTTTGACATAAGCCTTCATTCCCAACTCTGGTATTAGAGTGCTTTCTCTCTTAAATTGAAAATTCGAAATCTCACTTTGGAAATCCACACTTGGTTTTTTGTAGTATGGCGTTGGACTTTGGAATTGTAAGTGGGAAATGGAGCGAGTCCTACTAATTCCCTCGGCCACACCACATACACGATCGTCCACTCTCTGAGATCTACCTGGTATGCACTAATTTCGAAAAATATAACTTATCAACATCGTATCAACTTTCAAATAGAAAATTGGTGCATAAAACGTGCAAAATTTACTGATTTTACAAATTCTTGCTTTGCTCGCATTCCCATGACTGGATTGCAATTTGCTAGGTGTGGTTTTACATTTTCTTTACTTTCCTCTGCCAATCCTCCGATTCCGTTCTCTTCACTTTCTTCATTGGTCAGGGATTCCCCAATATTCTCTGGAATTTCTTTGAGTCGCATCCCGTACTTGTCGTCGTTCTTTTTCAATCCAACTACTGGCATTGAATTCGATCTGTTCAGTATTAAAGCCTAAAAGGATATATAACATTTTGATTCATTGAAAATTGAAACAGTCTTTTGTGTTTTGCTGAAGGAATACATTTTTATTGATAAATTTGAGAAATGAATTGCCTTTTGGAGGTTTCCTCCTGTAGCCTGAGCTGCTTTCCCCTTTCTTTTCTCCCCATTACTTAAATTTTCATTGGAGCCGAATATACCTTTCAAAACTCTGAGTGGTCCTGCAAATTAATAGCAAATGGTTAGCACTTCTATGCTCATCCTCAGTGCGGTTTTCTGAAATTCTTTTTTTTTACCTCTGAATGACATGATAACTATGAAAACCTGTAAATTCCAAATTTTGAAAGGAAGAAAAATCAAATGTATTATGACAGTTTTTAGGATATAGCAAATGATCCCACTCATAAATATGCTCTCAATATCTGTGATCAAGCAGTCTAGATGAGTAGGTGAACAGGGAAAGGGAACGGGACAAAGTAACTCTTGTATCGTGCTGTTATCCATTGAGGTTCCGGATCAGAAATGATAGCTGACAATTATTCTTTGCCCGTCAAATGAATGGAAGCTTGAGAAGTAATGTAAAGTATTGAACAAAATCTGATGTTGATTCGAGGGTTATCAGTTTCATGCTTTCATGTGCATAACGTTTAGAAAGCTATGCATGCAATCAAAACATTCTGTTAGTTTACTTCCTATTTGATATCATTCTTGTTTGCCAGCACTGTTTGTTTGCCATTACAAAACAGAGAAGTAAAAACTCAAAAATTTCATACCTGGTAATGATTTATTATTTATTTGTGCTATTTACCTTATGTCTCATTCCTATTTTGAGTAAAAACAAAAAATCTGATATTGATCTTCAATAAGAAAAGGCTTATGCTTACTTTTGGTATCGTAAAATACATGACTCCATATTAGATAGAAAGATATTTGCATAATTTGCATTTATTACATTCTTTTCCTGACAGTATTGTAAAAGGATTTAGGGCATATCAACTGAAAGTTGATTTTACATCTTCCTGTGAATGGAATCGAATTGAAAAGCATTAATAGTACCCCGTAAGGAAGAACTCATTAGCATGATGAAAGCCAAAAATAGTTATTGTCATGAGAAGTCACAGATTGTCATCCATTGTCGAAGTATTCCCAAATCCCAATTATGTAATCAGAAAATAGGTTATCTGTCTCTGAATTGCTACTTGGGTTGACTGAGGTGATGAGCTTTTTTTTTTCAAGGAAAGAATTCTGTACGCTTAAGCGTTCCTAAAATGATTGCATGGAAGTACATTACATTCATAAATGTATTTATGGCCGATTGGCCAAGCCAAGTGAGAAAGAATTGCAATAATATGGAAGGCAGTGTGCTTTTGAAGTGAGATAAGATGACACATTTGAAGGCCAAGCATGAAAAAGTTTAAAAAAAATAAATGTATGAATGACTCGCTCTTCATCATCCACTAAAGTAGGCGATGCTCAAGGAAATTCTCAGTTATTCTCAAACAGATAATTGCAAGTAATTACTTCGGATTTATTTATTGAATCTGTACTTGGTAATTATTCGACAATTGAACAATAACGTATGAACGAGTAAAATGTAACGTTGATTAGTTTATTACCCCTCACGAGATTAATTCCTCATATTGTGGGGCCCGCTCTACATAAAAAATATACCATCTAATGACTTTTTATAATAATCACCTGGTTACTATTTATCTTAAACTAGACAAGCGCACAAAGCAATACAAAATACATATTTAATGAAATACATATTTTTAATAAAGCTGTTTTAAATGAACAAAGAGTTTAATTATTTATCGCTAACACAAAACATTAAAACCTCTATGACATAAATAGAGAATTCATAATTTCGTATAGGCACGTTCATGAAATCCGAATTTGGTTTTTATGGTCCATCGGACGATTGATTGTTATCAGTAGATTGGGGAGGGATGGGCAGCGGTGGAGGCACATATTCCAACGTCGTTTCCAAAAGTTTCAGTAGTTCAACTGCAGAAATCTGTAGAGGCGAAACCAAGAGAGGAGCAGGCACTCCCACTGACACTGCACTTGAGTTGCCATTTTGGGTTTGACGTGGAGTGTCTGGAGTTTGAGGTGGAGTATCTGGAGTTTGAGGTGGAGTAGCTGGAGTTTGAGGTGGAGTAGCTGGAGTTCGAGGTGGAGTTTCTGGAGATCGGGGTGGTGATGGTAAACCAGATGAAGGAGCTGTACTGGATGGCGTACTCACATATTGTTGCGTTGTAATCTTTGGAAGGTGAATAGTAGGGGATTCAGGTGTAGAAGGACGGAATGTTGATGGATTTGATAGTCGACGTTTTTGAATGACTTTCTGTTGAGGAAGTGGAGGTGGGGGCATCAATTCTGCTGGAGTGCGAGTCTGGTATGAAGAAGAGGTAGATAGATCTTTTGAGGAGGACTTTCTCATCAATGCAGATTTTTGAATACTTTCCTCTTTGCTTTGGGAGATTGGATCTGCTTTGCAGTTAGCTTCGGAACTAGTAAAATTAGGAGAGTGGCAAGAAGCGCGTGGAGGTGGATTCCCGAAAGCGTGGTTTTGAGAGGAGGTGGAAGATGTTGGGTTAGGCACTGTTTTCACGGATTGTTGAAATGTTGCTGGTCTATCATGATGCTGTTTTTGGGATTCTGGAGCATCGTTCGAGGTCATAATTTGAGAGCTTTTGGCTGAAGGACGCGGTGTTCCTTTGCTGCCTGTTTTAAGATGTTGATGATGATAATTAGTGGTAGTCCCATCTAAGCGTAAAGTTGATTGTTTCGGAGTCGTTGTGACTAGAGCCTGAATATGACTTGCAGGCATATCTTCTCTAATTTCTTGAGAGGAGTTGGACTGCCCAGTTGGTATAAGGTCACTGGAAGTGGAGTTACAAGATAACGTAGCTGATAACTGTGCTTGTGAGGACTGAAGAGATTGCGATGGGGGCAGATCAAGCTCGCTGGAACATGTTTGCACAGCAGTACTAGTACTTTCCTTCTGTGGTCTTGTGACTAATTTAGGTTTATTGTTCAATTGAGATTTTTCCATCTCTTTCAAGATCCCTTCCAGCCTGCTTCTTCCACCTACATACTGTTTTGCTGTGCTGAATCGCCTCTCACCACTAGTACTCGAACTTCCCGACGAATCCACTTTCCCCTCAGGATTTTCATTCTGTGTTCTCCTCTTCTTAAGTAACTCAGTATTTGTTGGAGTGTCCTCTTCCACCTGTTGGCACATCCTTTTGCTATTCAGTTGTTGCTCAGTTTTTTCCATCACGTTTTCAATTACTATGCTCACCTGAGATGAACCATTACTCGCTTCCTTCGTTTTGCCCATAGGCGAAGTGGTGACATCCAATGACATCCCCTCGTCGGCTCCTCCTCCTGATGTGGTATCCTTTCCAAGCTCCTCCTCCTTTTCCTCTCGTGAGCGCAACACTGGAACCCACCTGGCCAACAGACTCCTACACAACCTCTTCACTTCTCCTCCAAATCCTTCGTCTTGACTTCCACCTGGAGCGTTGTCCTTTCTCATCACTAGTCGCAGGGCTTCAATGAACCCAGCAATTTTGTCCCCTGGTGGCACGGAGGTCACCGGCAAATCCTTCAAAAACCCCAGGATAGAAGATAATAACTGCTCATCATTCTTGGCAACAGCATCATTGACCCAGTCCAGAAAGCAGCCCCAATATCCACCATCGTTTGCTCCCATCAGCCTGCATAAAAAAATAAATCCAAATTAACTTTTTTTCCCATTCCATTATTCAAACTGTCACCATTCCAACTTTAATTATAACTATAAAATTAATTAAATACCCAATTTTAGCCGCAGAATCCCAAGTCCTCATCCCCTCAAAGAATTCCGGACCTGCCACAAAAGGAACAGCTTTTCTTGGTGAAGTTTCCTCCATCGTCTCTCCTCCTAACACCAGGAAAAAACGCCAAACTTTAATTATCTAAACAGCACTGCTAATTGCTAATAAATAACTTCAATTTCCATGATTACTTCATCACAAAAAAATCACCTGCTCCTCTGTTTACAATCTTTGGCTAACGAGACTAACTTACTACTAACTTTACAGCATGCTGCTCAACCAAAACAACTGCAGCAGCGCACACGAGCACGCGAGCAGATGACAAAAAGCCTCTAAAAACCTCTCCACTCTCCTCGCGTCTTTGTCTCCACAGAGCTCTCCTCTGAAACATGAGCGTCGCTCCTTATGGGACCGTTCATTCATGATGTCACCAGACCTATCATAAATTACCTGCTATTTAAAAATATTAACAAGATTTAATGATTGTTAATCAAATATTTAGTGCAGTAAAAATAGATTAGTGAATAATTGCCTGCTATAGATGTAGTATCCCGTGCTGATTAAAGGGAAAAAAGGTTGAAGGATTTTCTGGACACGAAGGGTTGGTTGTTGGTCTCTACTTGTTGCCCTTCAATATATCAAGTAGGTATACACGATCTCTGTTTTTTGTGGGGGGAGAATAAGTACTCATGTGCATGTTAAGGGATTCGAGTCTCTTCTTGAAGAACCTGAAGTATGGATAGGTATTGTTAATTGTGTTTATTGGGGGCAAAAATGACAATAGAATGTGGGTCACTCTCGGCGAAACAATAGTGCAGTTAGGATTGGGCGGACTTTCAGTCGAGTTAAGTATTAAATGAAGAAGGATGAATAATTAATTGTTAATTGGTGATACAATTTGAGATGAGAAATATTTTGAAGGGGATTAAAAGTTGTGATCAGTTAAGTAGGTTTTGGAGGGGTGAACAGTGAATAGGAATTGTCTAGGTAATTAGTGATGGAAGTGGGAAGTGGTCCTTGCAATAAGGTTTTCGGGGATATTGATCAGGTGAGTATTTAAAACTATTTGAAAACTGGTAAGCAGTTAGCTAATTGCTTGGTTGGATAGATCGTTTTATGTGGGAATGATTTTATTTTTCAGTTGTGGGTCAGCCTTAAGAATGCGGTTAGGAATGGTGAGAAAATCTCGAGAGAAAATGTGTGCTCCATCCTCGATCTGGAGAGGGAGAACCCTTTGGGTGGGGGTAGCTTTGGGGGAAGGATGGGAAACTGGCTGGATACTCTTGTTGATGCAGTGACATGTCCAAGTAAAAGGATTCATGAGGTTATCCCTCCATTTAGTTTAAAAATTGAGGAGGAATTCTTTCGAGAGGAGAACCACGGAAGCTTGTCCAGATTTTTTGAAGTGTGTGGAGAAGTACTTGAAGAGTTGGAGTTGACCCTGCCACTGAAAAAAGTGTCGTTCTTGTGGATCGTTCGGATTCCTTCGATTCCAGTATTGAGGAAACTTAAGGTCAATTTCCCACATGAGATGGTGTGCGCAGCCAGTAGCAATTTATCGTCCCTTCTCCATACTATATTGGAAAAGGCCACGGCGATGACAGATTTTGAGGTGACATTCAGCCACAGACTTCCAAATGGTTTCCAAAATATATATCTTCCACCCTCCCTCACCTCCATCAAGTTAGCATGCCTCCTGCGCACTCATCAGTTGACGATAATTAAAGGGAACAAACTTCCAAACTTGTCACATCTGGAGTTAATGGTGCCTCAGCAATCCCTCCAAACGGAACAACTCTTTCAAGCGTTGGAAAGTGTTCGAACGACTCTGAAGTCGCTTTCCATCTTAGGAATGGCGTTCACTGGATACACTGGAAAAGTCACCTATCTCCGTTTGCCTGTAATGGAAGAGCTTGAAAAGTTGGAAATCACATCGATGAACTGCGAGTTGGAACCAGACGCCTCCAAGTTGAAACAAAAGCTTCCCAAGTTGACTGAACTTACTTTGACCAACCAGACATTACCAATGTTCCAAAAGTGGGTTGGAAGCTTTGTCTCAACAACTGTGACCTCTGTTGACATCCATGTGGTTACAGTGTCGTCGTCTCTGAAAGATTTAACTTTATTCACGTTGGACCAACATAAAATGTCTGCACTCCACAGATCCTTCCCAAATATTACATCCCTCAGCATCAGCGTCGATCCAGCGGAAAATACTGGACTTTACTATATCTTCCAGAAAATGACAAAACTAACAGAACTGACACTGGAAGTGGTACCTGGGTCTTCCGGGTTGGGGGCGGACTTTTGGGATGGCTTACTAATTGGATTGGAACCGGAGAAAGTGAAAATGCTGAGGGCCCGTCCGGGAACTTGGGTTCAGGCGAAAACCACTCTGACAGGCACCATTTCACTCAGGAACCTGAAAAGTGAGCTGAAATCTTTCTCATTTTCGTCATTCATAATTTCGTAATTTTCATATGACCTCTATTAAGTATCTCTTCTTTTCTACAGATCTCGAATCCCTGTGCCTTTGGGAAACGCCATCCAGCGAGTCGCCGTCGTCTAGAAAACCTGAACCACTGATAACCGATATCTCGTATTTCTTTTCGTTTGATGAGATGACCAATCTAAAGGCTTTACATTTCCGAGGTGGATTTAAGGTGAAATTTTTGTGTATTTAACTACTTTATTAGAAATCCCTAAATTCTTGTAAATAATGACTAAATTATCGAATTCGTTTTTGATTGCAGCTACCCGAATATGCAATGAGTAGGTGGACGGAAAAATCTCGCACAATAATCTGTGAGTAGGAATGAATGCATCAGAGGGAAGGAGAGTGTAAGAAGGTGTTTTCTTAATTTAATTAATCAAATTAATGTAATCATATGTATTCAATCATATGAATTTTCCTCAATATTTATTTTTATTTTTTATACCTGTACGAAATTAACGTGATGATGAGATGCACATGAATTTCAAATAAAGCAAGTTGATTATTTTTCTTAATTATCTTCAAACCATAATTATTTGAAAATATTTATCATTAATATATAAATATATAATCATTCATAGAATTAGTGATAGTAGTTTCATTAGTATCCCGATTCGGGTAGATTTAAAGCAATATTGATTTTGTAGCATGAGCCATTACAGGTTTATATCTGTATCTTTGACAGCGTACAAGTCAGAATGTGATTTTTCACTCAATTCTCATCATTGACGCCAGTTCATAATAGGCATCAAGGCATGGACCTTATGTTCACCCGGATGTCAACTGGGTCGGCTTCTTAGAAGAGCACAGTTATCATGGAAGAGGTGAGATCATCCAGTTCTGAGCATGCTAATTAGCTACCCATAAAATAACCACAATGTTCCTAAAATTCGTTTCAATTTGGATACAATGATACGACCAGTTTTCTTGATCCTAAATGTAAAACCAGTTTTACTACTTTTTTCGTCGGTTAGCCACTTCAATATTTTTTTTTTGTCAAATGACAATAAAAAGGGAATAGCGTGAGAGCATAGTTCTCGTAACATCAATATTATGTAGTTCGTAGTTCTCCTCTCATTTAAGCATGAATTTACTTTTGAATCTAGCCAGTTCACATGCAATTATCATGTTGAAATATTTATGAAGAATTTAGCTTGTGTGTAGGGGACATTATTTCGTTCTAAAAACTTACTAATCCTAGGACCCATTTTGCTTCGGTAAAGTAAAGGGTCCCTAAATATAGCAACAGCTAAAGAAAAAATACGAGAAGGGACTGCAGAGGCTCCTTTGCCAGGTGCCTGAGCTCTATCAATACCCATGTTTGTTCTTTTCATACCATTGCATTGTAAAATGCATAAATGAAACCCATGCTGCTCTTGTAGTTTCTTCATAGAGACTACCTTCGCCATATAATTTTATATTTAGGAACAATGGCAGTTAAAAATAAATATTTTTTGTTGGTATCTTAAAATTACTCAAAGATTAAGTTCTCGAACGCATGAAACAAGCATTCAAAATTCTGTATTTGTTAGTACTGATGTGTGAAGTGTGAACCGTAGAGTAAAAACATAATTAAAATACTCAGAAATTTGTATCATTAAGTGCACATAATTGTCAGTTTAAAGAAATTACAGAATTTACCATTTTACAATATGGAGAAAGGGGTGTTAGCAATCTCAAACATGAAGCTGGAATTTTTTTGGCCTCCACTGGAAATGGTAATTGATTTTAGCAATACTTAAACTTAATTTTAATGATGTAATTATCTTGCTTCAGAAAGAACAATTATGTGCTAACATGTTGAACACTCGCTTATCAGTTGACAGTAATTAAAGAGGAAAAACTTCCGAACTTGTCACATCTGGAGTTAATGGTGCCTCAGCAATCCCTCCAAACTGAGCAGGTCTTCCAAGCACTAGAGAGTGTTCGAACGAATCTGAAGTCTCTCTCCATCCTTGGAATGGGGTACACTGGACACCTTGGATCAGAGGTCACCTATCTCCGATTCCCATTAATGGAAGGGCTCGAAAAGTTGGAGGTCTCAGCCATGAACTGCGAGTTGGAAGAAGACACATCAGAATTGCAACTGGCACTTCCCAAGTTGAGGGAAATCATTTTGACCAGCCTGACATTTTCAATGTTCCAAAAGTGGACTCAAAGCTTTGCCTCTTCAACTGTGGCCAAAGTTAGCGTCCACGTGGTCAGTGTGTCGTCTTCTGGAAGCGATGTAACCACATGTTCGTTGGACTGGGTCGGAATGCGTGCCCTCCACAGATCCTTCCCAAATGTTACATCCCTCCGCATCAGCGTCGATCCAGTGGAGACAAGTGGACTTCACTACATCTTCCAGGAAATGACAAAACTCACGGAACTGACGGTGGAAGTGGTCCATGGAACTTCTGAATTGGGAGAGGACTTCTGGGATGGGCTACTAATTGGAGCGAAAGAGTCTACAGTGGAAACGCTGAAGTTGCATCCACAATGTTGGCAGGATGTTGAAATCGCCCCAAGAACCAAGCCTTCAATCAGGAACCTGAAAAGTGAGTGAAATAATTTTAACTTTCAATCATAATATTGTGGACTTTGTATAATATTTTATGTCTTCCTTTTTAGATCTTCAGTCCCTGTCTTTGTGGGAAAAGCCACCCACCGAGCCGGCGTCCCAAGAGTTTCCAGATCCCGAACCGTTGATAACCGATGTCTCCTTCTATTTTGCGTTCGTAAAAATGACTAATCTGAGGAGTTTACATTTCCGAGGTGGATTTCAGGTGAGGTGGAAGTTGTTACTCATTTATTTGCGTGTTTTAAGTATTCATGTCTAAAACCTTGTAATTAAATGATCAACTAAAGATTATTCGTTTGTAATTGCAGGTACCTGAAAATACAATGATGATGTGGAGGAGAACACGGCACGATCGCACTATTATCTCGGAATAAAATGAAATTCATGAGTCGAACGGAAATTGAAACAAAAGTAGGATTTTTTCAATTAAATTAGTACAGCCGTGTACAGTACATCATTTCCATGTGTTCATTATTAGTACAGATTGAGAATCTATGGCATATTTAATTCCATGTTTTACCCGTTTCTTCACTATTAATATGATTAATGCCTAATGAGAGCGCCGATTAAAATAATTGTCATGTTTTAACTTTTAGTGACATTAATTCAAACAAACTTGAGTTGATTATCAGTAATTTATGAATTCACATAAGTTCATAATTATACAAACATACGGACTTGATGTTTAAAAAATATGCGACAACTTATACTAATAACTCATGCGTATTTTATGCCCCCGAGATTTAGCAACTTTATCACAGAAAATATGACGGGAAGAGTTTTCATGCAGCATAATATGGTCATGGTTCTTAAAGTCCTAACTTAAAAATGAATGAATGAATAATTAGTTGGAATACATCAAGTCCAGTGCATTGTTTACAATTTTTATAATGAGAGATAATGAAGTTTAATAAGTTTCCATTTATTTTGAAATTGACAAAGTAAGACAGTTTGAATGACTAATATTTTTTGTACTTACGATTTACCATGAATGAAATAAAAAATTTTGACGTTTGGCTTGCCATGCACTTAATAATTTTGCACAATTTGCAATTTTATTGTATGAATTTGGATACATCTTACAACTACACATGTATACAGTAGTATAATCTCTAATTTAACTGGAAATTTTAGATGATTTTGCGTGAATACAATTCTGGACATTGTAAAATATGTATGCAATAACAAATAGTGTATCTGTGTATCAGAATCAGCAATTTAGTACATTTGTATTCCTAAATGAATATAAATGACTAAAATCTTTGGTACTACAAGAACTTTAAGTATTGGGTAACCAAGATTAAAGTATTATTTTTAACTAGTTAATTTATACATACCCGCATTGCATTGGAAAGTGTGAAGCTAACATTTCATTTGCATTTTATCAGATCTATAACATATTATACGATCGAAACAATCTCTCAAGTTTTTGAATCTCTGCCTTGGAACTCTTCTTTAATGACCAATGTCCAAATGGAAACGTTTGTATGGCGGTTGCAAAGTCTCCACCCAGTAGAGAGCGAACGCCATCCAAGGTGATCTAAGCACAGAAAATAAAATAAATGTTTATTGTATTCATAGATTAAAATTGCTATCAATAAATAAAAATGATGAATAATCGCTTAAATATTATGTACCGATTTTAAGGGCTTGTCAGAGGTCAAGATGAGATTAGTAAGCTTCATGTGACGAATCACGAGAGAGAAAAGCGAATCCGTGATCTTCGGCATTTGATCGAGTCCCTTCAAAGTCAGCTTCCTCAGTTCTGTGTTGGAAAAAAGGAAGCCAAAAATTTAGAAACGATACTGTAAACGTTGATAAAATGTATCTACTTACTCGTCAATTTAAGAAACTCTGGGTTTCCAGCATCCATCCCAATAAACGCCACATTGTCCAAATCCTTACAATATTCCAAGGCCACTTGTTCGAGTCGTGGATGCCTCCAGAATTTTGTTAACTCTTCATTCGTTCCAGGCCAATTTACAATTCTCAGCTTCTTCAAATTTGGACATGAGATTACTATCTCCTCCACTCTTGGAACAACAAGAGAATGTGGTTCAGTCTTCGTCGCAAATTGTAACTCAAGTGTTGTCATTGCATGTCGAGTCACATCCTGGAAAAAAAACTGGAAGAGTGCGTCTGTAGGAGTGGCATGATAACTTATAAACTGCATTCCTCTCCCTTCCCGGATCAAGTCAGGAGAGTAACTCATAGTAGAATCTATATTCAGTTTCAGAGTTTTCAACGACGGCCAATCTGGCCTTTCCCCTCTCCAGTTTTCTCCAGGACAGCTAAATAAAGATGAATGGATCTCCACTTTCTCCAAATTAGGCATGCTCACTCGGAAGGCTGCACGGTGGATTCCGATCAGAGAGATGACTGAATTCCCAAGATTTGGAGGAATGTAATCGTAGGGATATCTATCACGAAACTTAAACCAGGACGCCCCCACATTCAAAAGTTGAATGTGCAATTTGTCTGCTATCGAGCAGATGTCTTTGAAATAAGGTCCTGCCTTCCATTCCTGTTCATTTCTCCCCGCCTCATTTACAAACATTTGGAAGCTGAGGAAATCGAAACTTTTCAGAACTAAATGTGACTCCTTGACCCGAGCTTCCATGTGCGAAAGAATCAAGCTAAAGTAGTAGGCCATGGGAGAATCTTTTGGATCTGGGGGGTCATGTAAATGAAAGACTTTCAAAAGGGTGTTTTCCAACGGACAAGAATAGAAGGGAAATGCAGCATGTTCCAAACAAATGCACATTTTTAAAACTTCCTTGTGGAGTTGAACATTGCACGGAAGCGAGAATTTGTGGTGGTGCCCGAGCTTCAAGCTCCTTAGTCTTGAGAAAGACTGTGGAAGTGGGGGTCTCATTTCTATTTCTGCCACGGATACTTTCTGCATTTTCTTCAAAACTGAGCCAACATTTTCTTCATTCAGCTTTGATGATACAACCTTTCTTTCATCCCATCCTCCAATGAATTGCGCTTCCAAGCTTTCAAGGTTACTAAATGCAACGAAGAAGAGCCACTCCTCCTTGCACAAAAATGTGGAAATCTGGGTCACTCGCAGGTGCTTTACAACGGATCCATATCGCTCGAGAAACTCGCCGATGAATTTCTTCTTCTTTTTGTCACGATAAAACTCATATCCAGAGGGGTTGTTGAAGAAAATTTTAGTCGCTGGAATGTCCAATTTTAAGAACTCCTTCATTCCTCTTTTCCCCTCTTCAGTGATCTCGATTTCTGGAGCCAAATTCTGCGTAACGTTCAGTTGTAAGTACTTATCGACAATGGTTCTTGTAGCTTTGCAGACTCGTCGAAGGCGGAGAAGCTCGTTTAAATCCAAGAAAGGCAGTAAAACACTCTCAATCTAAAACATAACCAAGCACAATTCCATTTCAAAATCTCAGGCCCCAAGATCTCATAATATTTTGATAAGCAACTGAAAATCGTGAGGTGAATGACTTTATAAGTATTTAAAACTACGTTCTTACCACCAAATCAGGTATTTCTGAAAAGTCCATGGTAAATGGGAATAAGCGGCAGCACGTTATCAAATCCGGGTTCACCTTTCACTACAAAAATTAAAAAATCACAAATAAAAAATTAACACCCTTTTTCTTTTAAATTGAGATGACGACGATTTTCAAGTATTACGAATAGGTAGCAAGTGTATTCTATTAACTTTAAAACTTCAACGTAAACGTTTTTGGCAGTCGACTCATTCCCGGTGACTCAGTTTTCTTCGCGCAGAACAACTAACCAAGTTTTACACAAACCATGAATTCTAAAAAACATGCAGAGCAGATTAGCCAGGAAAAGAAGCTAAAAGAGATGGAGATAAACACAAGCATTCTTTGTACTTGCTAAAGCTCGACTATCCAGTCATTACGGTATACTACTTACTGCTGGAAATGCAATTGTAATTTACAATGGAAATGTCGAGATAGAGAAAAATTGGACCCACAGATCATTCGGTTGATATGATTCATAACTATAACAACAACTCAGATTTCGTCATCATTTTTTCATTTTTTCATCATCATCTTCTCATCTTTTGGGTGTGAAAATTCGTGCTAACATTCATACAGATTGCATACAGATTTATTCCTGCAAGTACAAACTTTGTACAAATTATTACATTGGAATATTATAATCAAAATTTGACAGATATGCCATGCCTGAGTATTCATTTGAACTGAGCGAGCACATACTTCATCTTCAGTTTGCATCTTTGAAAACTTAACCTCACACACTTTTGACAATTACTTGCATTAAAGTATTGATTTGGTTCATAGAAGAAATGAGATACACAGAAATAGCTTCATTGAGCAAATATTTCAACGGATGAGAAATAATAGTTTGTAAGAGGAAAAATTCTATAAAATTACTTCGCAGCATTGATGATGCATCTAAAAAAATTGTATCAGTTTTATGTCAATATAAAATGCACATTGAAGGATAGCTAGTGCGTACATAATTATGGAGTAAAATTGAATAAGAATCTGTTGCTTTCTTCGACCCTACTTTTGGAAAAGTGCAGTTCTTATTATTGGGAATTGGGATGTGTTTGAAGCAAAAACTACATGAATCATACATTTCTCATTTTAGTATACATGGTGACACCACTGAACATTATTTGAAATCCCCTCAATAAAAAAATTAGAAAGGAAAACTTGAATTACTCGCTATTTTTTTTTTTTTTTTTTTTTTTTTTTTTTTTTTTTTTTTTTTTTTAA
>JAQIXX010004341.1:0-16559 GCA_034700605.1 Willowsia nigromaculata
ATGCCAAATGATTTTGTGATAGGTGAAATATTAAAGAATAGGACAAATCCTAAAATCTCGTTCTCTGATCATCACACATACACACGATTTATGACAGCATGAAACCACCTCTGTGCTCCCTCTTTTCTCCTTTTTCTTCTGTTTCTTCATCTATTTTTTCTCCAAACATTTACTGTCGTCATCATTATCATGACGATGACGATCATCATCGTCCTCTCTCATCAGTTTTCTATTAAGCCAGGTCTATACGTGTGTATATATGTGCCTATACTTGAGTAATACGATGCAAGGCTCCATCGCAGTGTATCTGAGAGACATGATGATAGAGTAATAACTTGAGAGCCTTTCGTCTCTACCTACATTTTACTCGTAATCATAATCCTATCTTCTTGTTGTTTTACTGCAGGGCATCTCCTCTATCTTCTTCAGCCTCCGTTCTTTTATTCTCTTCTTGTTCCTCCTCTTATCTATTTTAGTAAACCGAGTCAACCAAGCTATTATGTAGCCTGCGAAAAAATGATAATCCATTTTCTGCACTCGACCCTCCACTCCGCTTCTCAAAATCATCAGTGGAACAAGAGAAGCAGAATAACATCATATCATCATCATTGACTCGTCTTCTTGTCGACCAACTTCATAACTCAGCAGCAGCGTTGTCATCTCCGGTAATAAATTTATAAAATATGATGAAAAGAAAAAGAGTTACGGAGGACAAAACGGAGAAAAATAGAAAAGGAAGTGGAGGCCATCGGGTATACACTAAACTCGCTCAACGCAGCGCAGCGTACGAACAAAATAATAAAATTATCATCGTGAGATGTGGAACGGGGCAAGCAGTAATTGCTTAACCTTACATTATTTAAAGGGCCCTTCATAAATCACTACTGTGAGATCATATATCGTGATATGACCGGTTAAATTGCGTATGATTGTACTCTGTATTGAAAGATAAATATAACATGAAGCAAATGTCTTTCTCCTTTGTTGATATTTCATCTCTCTTGACATTTCAAAATTTATATATTTACCTACATATCTGAGTGTTTGGTTGACCTCGAAAGAAGTAGGCAATAAAAATCAGCAGCCGAATTAGATTTTTCCAAGTATTCCATCGTACATATAGGCATACTAAAAATATTTATTGCTTCTTTACTTTTTACTGCGCATGAATTCGGTTTTTATTAGAATATTTACGTTCTTTGCCTAAATATTTACACAAAAAATATTATAATACTGACTAAAGATAATAATTCTGAAGAATTTGTTTACACAGCAAAACTTAACTTTTCCACTTTGAATACTAAAACTCTATATGTAATATAACGAATGAAATCTTATATACGATAAAAAATGAACAAAGTCAATGAATTCCCTTATGTCCAGACTTCATAATATTATGCATAACTCATAAGATAATACACCCTTTACATCTCACATCTCCCCATTGCGAGTCACAAGCACTCATTTCTCAGCCCTGTCTCAGCAGTTTCATCATGTAGTGTGTTTACATTACCAATTTACACTTTTTTGGTTTTTATTATATGCGATAAAAAACTCATTTGCGAGAAGTTTTTTTAGCTAAGCATTTTTCGTGGAATGTACTCGTACTTTATAACGTATTGGATGAATGAATATCTTTTATAGGTTGCTTTCGTTTGCCATCAGCAGCATCATCACTAGAAAAATGTTATTAGCTTGCAGATCAAAAGGTTATGATTTTCAATAAAAGACGCAATCATAATCAACATCAAAAAGCCTCCTTATCTTGATAAATATCGCACTTTATGCCCAAACAACTTGTATTCTAATAAAAACGAAAACAAGTTTACTACGTTTTTCATTCGCGTTCATTCCCATGCATATTTTTCTGAGGATATACCAAATAAAAACATCAAAGTATGCACCATCCTCTTTGAAAGTATGCAATGTTGAGAGGCATATAGATGAAATAGTGAAGAATTGCAGATTCATTATTATTATTTCATCATCTTTGACGCTTACTTTCTGTATAACACCAACATAATATCTTACCAATTCTAACAATACATGTGCACTACAGAAACTTTTTAACGTTAAGATTAATATCCTTTTCATCAGCATCATCTTATCGTACAGAGGAAAAGTTTTATGAGCTGCAGCAGTTGAAAACTTTTTAAAAATGGAATCTCTGCTTTCTTCACACAATACTCTTTTTCCGAAGGAAAACTTTTTGTTCTTTGCCGGGTTCCTTTTTTGTGCAACTACCACCCATTAAGATAGGTTAAATACTTAATAAAATGATCCGATTAGTAGATATTATAAGTAAAATTAAATACGCTTTTCCACATCTGCTCAAAAGAAAATGTCGTCAATAAGAAGCATGATGTAAAGATTTAAAATGATAATTTCAATATTATTCATAACTAAAGCCTGTCCCAAGAATAAGGCGTAGAGTGATAAAAAGTGTGGTGGTAAAACTAGAGTTATTATATGAAACACTGATTGTAGGCCATCCCTCACACAAAGTTTCATTCTATCCCTTAATTTTGGGCAGACCTTATATACCTACGCTAAAATATCAACAATCCTCCGACGTAAGAAGATTAGAATTAGAAGACTTGAAAAGTATTTTGCCTTGAAATAAACATCATACAAAAAATAGCTGGTCTCTTTATTTCCGAATCTTTTATTCCACTTGTCTAATACTTTTCCTCTTTACTTTCGAACTGTTTTAATCCCATTTCTTGTGATATCTAAGAGAAAGGGAACTCTACACATGACATGTACCTATACTTTAGCTCGTTAATGAAACTATCAGGTTTTTTCCCCGACTAAAGTGCAGGAAATACGATAATTTTACTTTACATATGAACGTGATTCAAACTCTACTAAACAAAAATCTTTATTGGACTTGTTTTTCCACTAGTTTTCTCTTCCTTGTTGTTATTATCATTTGTAGCTTTGGACTGGGAAAGGTCTCATGTCGCGAAATAGTAATAATGATAAATAAAAGCATATTAAAGGAAACAGTTACTTATTCCATCCATTTCCTATCTTCTTCCTAGTAGTTCTTTCATCCTCCTAATAAATGAAGCTAGCGACTTAATTGCACCATTCATTCATAATAAGAATACAATATGGCCTGTCTCTACTTTTCTTCCTCAAAAAGTCGTCTTAGTTCTTAGAGAGAAATAGATATATTTTACAGTCGAATGACTACGTAGAGAGAAAGAAGAAGAAGAAGAGGCATAATCATCATCATCGCGGCCATTTTCAGTCTCTTTATTTTCTCTCGCTTCCAGATAGCTTTCAGTGGTGGTGGTGGTGGCATGTATGGCATTTGTAGGAGTATTTAATACGAAACGAACTGAGAACATCACTTAAGTTATTAGAGAGCCTGTCATCCTCCTCCTTCAAGTGCTGCTAGACTCTGCACTACAGTAAAACATATTATCTAATACAACAACAAGCAATAGCAATGCTTGTGAGAGCAGTGGAGTGAAAACGGGATGCGATAGCGAGGAACGTCATTTGGTCCATCTCCCAGGACTCCAAAGATGTTGTATAGACATTCATTTTTCGTTGTTGATTTCCTACCATTGCGAGACAGCCTCCCCTAATCCTCATCACCACTCAAGCAAAACTACTTACTACAAATTTCCATAAGAGATTCTCTGTTCTTCCTCTTGATAACTTTTAGGCGTTTGATGCGTCATACGATGCGTGAATTATCATGGTGAAAAAAAGCAAATACTGGATTTTACCATCTCCTAGGTTGAAAATAATTTTAGCTGACTGACAAACAGTCAAGCGTACTATTTACTTTAGGTTTTTTATTTTTCTGCAAACAACTTCGACATCATCATCAGAGTCGCGGCAACAGCAGGAGGCTGAGGATGACTAATTTACTCACTAGCTTACATTCCAATTTACATGTGCGAGCAAGGTCGCTAATTTTCCTTAAATTGTGAATTTGTATGGCATATGTCATGTGCAAGTGTGTTTGCAGATTGTAGCGTATGAAAAAGTTTTCAAAAATTGTGGTGAACAAGAGCGATGCAGTAATATGGTTTTCTAGTTAGTTAACCAACCTACCCATCTTATTATTGCTCTCCTGGTCTGTGTTTGTTTCCTGTCAAATGCCTCACTAGTTTCGAGACAAATGGCGATCATTTGCATAAATATTACAAACCATTGCGCTTCCAGATAGTAGAGAGCACACGCAAAAGAGAACAAGGAAACAAGAGGAAAGGCAGAACTAAAATGTAAAAGAAACAGCAGCAGATGTAAAAGTTAAAGATTGAAACAAGCTGTTTTGGAAGGAGAGTCACCACGAGATAGATTGCTGCTGCCACTGCGGCACCGGCACTCAACGAAAAAAATACACTTTTACTCAAAAGGCCTAATGGCAAGTGTCACACAGGAGCATACCATTTGTAACTTTTTGAATGGAAACGTACTTTGTGGAAGAAATCGGCAGTCATACTGTTGTAATATTTGCATGTTTAAGAATGAAAATGCTTGGAATTTTTTGTCGTCGATGCTTCATCACGATACATCGCGGTGTCTGTGTGTGAGCACCTGCGTGTGTATAACAAGCGAATAAATATTCATAATGAATAGAAATGGAGAGAAAGCAGAACAGACCTTTAGCCCTGTAATTGGTCATATAAAGCAGCATGGGCTGGGTCGTCTTCAAACTAATCATTTTTCTTGGAGTTAGAAAATATAAATTACTAATATCAAGCTTCCAACTCCAACGTTTGAAAACAACGCACAAAACGGAAAGGTACTCCGTGTCAAGGTAGGTTACTACTGCAATCAAAATAAAGATACATACCTACCTATACACTTCATGCAACAAAAAAGGAAACATAACACGGGCACGACCAAACTCAAGCGACAGTGAAACAGCAAGCTAATAAATATTATATAAAATAAATGAGCCGAAATAATTACATTGATGGTTCAGGATTCGACCAGATAAATGCTGTTAACCGAACGTATGCCTGCCTACTCACAATATATAGGGACTTGTACTGTAACACGATATAATATGATCATCATTCGGTAATACCATGATATTAATACAGGTCATATTATTTTTTGGCAGAAGTTTCCGCAAATAGAATATTGATATTAAAGTATATCGACTGCGAGTCTACTGCACGGTAATGAAATATTTTCGTGTTGTTTCATGTATTGAAACAGTGTGTATGCACATATGTAAGTAAATGGAAGAAACAATAGCATATATAATATGCTAATAGTGCCTTCATATTAGGGTAGTCGTAGCGTATAATTTGCCATTGGTCGATTGGGAGTGGAAAGGTATCTGTTTGTGTCCTCTCATTAAAAGTTTTACCAATGATGGGAATCAATCCCACCAAATAACATCAATTTGCAATTATAGGAGTAATAGAAATATGTAATTCGATTTACCTCTGCATCAAATTATAAATATCTATCTTATTGACAGTCACGAATCGTCTCGTTCTTTTCTTTTATCGTTTTTAATGTAATGCGTATCATGTGTTCAATCAAGTTGGTTATAAAAATAATATTTAGTCGGCAATACTTTGTAATTTTGTACATTTGATATTATGGGAGATGGATTTATGAAATTTTATTCTTCCCCTCGCAGGTTTTATTACTTTCCCTGTGTTTTTCTATTATCATCTTTTCCCTAAACGCATCTATGGTTGAAACGGAGCGCGTTTCACAACTTCAAAGAGTTTTTATTACTACACACGCACAGTTCGAATTGAAGGATACATCGTCGTGGGTACACCATTTCCATTGTTCTACTTTACTCACTCTTTCACTTTCCTCTTTCGAGTTTTCCCAGAAGTCAAACATGGCACAGACAGCATCACAGCTTACTCTGCTAGAATATGCATCCTAATGATACTTAAGTAATTCAGACACACTCCTTACGTCTGTTCGTATGTATATGTGTATAACCATGGTCGTCACCACATAGGTACATTGCTATATTATAGTACGTAAGTGTTGTGAATGACAAGAGAAAACAATAGCAATTCAAATTTCACACTCACACAAATTATTTTCCATCCAGCTCCTCTACCCCATTCTTTTCGCAATAAAACAAAAGAGTCAGACATTTATTATGCATTATTATGATGAAGAGTGAAGATGATGATGAAATGTGTAGCTCTTCATCTTTTATTGCCAAATGGTGCGTATGTGAAATTTGAAATTCCACCGAATTACACTATGCATTATGTATACAAGATTGACTTTAGCTACTCGTTTGGACAGTATTTTTTCCAAAAAGGAAATGTAAAACATCGTTGTTTTACTATGATTGTAGGGAAATGACGTTTCTTCGTTCCTCTTTTCAAAATAAACAAGAAAGAAAGCAAAAAGTTCAGTGAGAACGGAAAATAATTTTCCCAGGGTACGGCGAGAGAGGGGTATAATATTAAACAAGATACTATAATGTTGGAGAGAGTAAAAAGACAGTAGTTATGCAGAGTCACTGCAACCTTCTTATATTGCTCATCCTCGTATTCACTACCGTTAAATTGCTCTTCCTTGGCGGTGAAAAAATGGAAATAAAACATAAAAGTAAACAAGGATGCAATCATCATCACGGGGAAATGGAGTGATATGAGAATAGCTCGGAGCATTCAGATTTTCTGGGAAGAAATTCTCATTAAGTCCTTTTGTTATGAAATTATAAGATGAGCTAACACTGTAGCACTACAATATACCTATGAAAACAAAAGTGAAATTGTTTCACGGTCGCTTGGCATGCGGTGACCTTAAAAACACCCCAGATTTAACAAAAGAGAAAGGATGTTTATTTTGATGCATATTAAAGCACAAGAGCTCCCTTTTTTATTTACCTAAAACGACGGAAAGCGAAACTCATTTTTGTTTTTGACATTCCTTTGCATTATTATTCTGATTGTGATGTTGACGAAGAGAACAACTGAGAACGGCAGAACAGGGACAACAGTACGATAGTAAATGTGCAACAAAAGGTTTTAATATGCTCGTGTAGCCAACATCACTGAAATAAACTGGTGTTAGTAAGTATGGTAGAGTAACTTTGTTTCACAAATGGCCTGCTGCACCAGTACCGTTATAAATAAATGAAATTACCGATAGTGGCAGTATACGGATGATTTTACATAAAAATAATAATGCAGAGGCAAGTTTGTTACTGTAAGATAGGCTTAAACTAGATGCCATTACACTCCAGCATTAATATATCAACTTTGTTCTTCAAACAAAATCCCCTTGTTATGGTCTTCATTTCTTTCTTTAATAGCATTACAAAATAGCAGTGCAGCACACGCCTGGGTTTGATGGAAATTTGAAAAGTGAAAAAAGAATGGGATGGGCAGATGTAAAAAGAAGACAGACAGTTTTTCCTCAGAGAATGCCGTTGATAAAAATGCCCGTGTACATATTTCACTCGATTTTTTAAAGTTTGAAATCAACAACCTTGAAAAGTACTTACCATTTTTTTGTTTCAGTTAACTTGAGTATTGGCAACTCAAAATTTTATTTTATTCTCTGCAGGAAGAGATCTATATAGCTTGGTAGAATTCTAGAGACTTCCGAAAGCTTTTAGTTTACACGCTATCTCTTTGTCCTTTTGCTTTTTCAACTTTTTTACTTAAAACTTTTCTGTCAAAAGGCGAAACAAACACTCGCAATGTTTAAGGTTATACTTTTTCCAACAAAAGGTAAAAGCAGTCATTCAAACAAAAACATTCAAATTTCCCTAGGAAGATCCTGCTCGCTTCTGTTATCCTTTGTTTTTCCTAGTATGCAAAACAACAAAGCATATGAAAAGCACTTTCCGTTTTCCATTTGCTTTTGGTCATTCGGGGAAAACTGAAGATTATGCGGACGAGTACACACACAATCAGAAGCAAAGCCATTTCATTTCTCTCCTGAGAGAAGTCGGCTTTTTGGTCAGAGAGTTACAATAAAAGAGAAACTAAATATTTTATCAAGCCAATGCAAACCTATTTGAATGGGAAATGCATAAATGGACTGGGTAACGCGCTCATTGTAAACAGTGAGTGAGTATATCTTCCCTCGTAGTGTGGTTCATGGGAAATATAAAAAGTGAAAGTGGCAATTACGCCACGTTCAACCTTCACTTTTATTCTTCCAACTCAATTTATTATTCTCCCCTAGAAAATTATGATTTATTACTACAAGTGGCGAACCCAGTTCACACTTGGAATGGTGTGTATTGTCTATTGTAATGTAAAAGTATAGCAGTTCATCTTATTAAGATGAATGATGATGAAAGTAAACAACAAAATAATAATAACAGTAGCAGCTATAATCAGTAATATTTCACTGGAAAGTTCTAATGGACAAGGTAAAATTTAAAAGGACAAAATTTTTGTGGCATTCCCCCACGTGAGCTGGTGTGGCTGCTGTTGGCTACTGTCACTAACCTTGTGAGGGCAACGTTTTACAGTTAGCTGCTGGTAGTGGTATGAAATGATGCAATCCCAATGCAAAATTCAAGTGGTCATTCAAAATTTATACCTACTCGCGGTCTGTTCCATTAGAGAAAATATACGATATAATATGGCGATTATGCAAGAAGGTGCTATTAGATACGGAAATAAGAGAATAAAGCAATGAATCTTTTATCGCCCCAAAAAGGTGAAAACTTACCGATAATTGTTGCTAGAATAATGAGTGTCAGTACCACTCCTATGATAACCCTGACGGCAAATTCTCTTGGAACGTCGGTCAGTTCCTCAGTCGCATTTTTACTTGAAAAGGTACAATTCTCAATAATACTTGACATGTTACACCCTGCTGCTGATACGAAAGTAGTTTGACCATCCATCAAACTGTACGTATCATCCATATCACCCAATCCTCCACCGCCACCTCCCCCTCCAGGGTCATTGTCGTATTCATCCGGAAAAGGGGAATATGGGTCCATTGATGAATATTTGGTATTACTCATGTTGATGTTTCCTCTTTTTTCTTGTAAAGAGGCTTCTTACTTGATACACAAAAACTACCACTCACAAAGTCACACAGCTCAACACTTTTCGGACAAAAGTAAAGAGTTTTATATGTTATTTGTGGCTGTTACGACTTTTCCAGAGAACAAAAGCAGATTTCTTGTCTCAACTCTGCAAGATACTCGTGTAATAATAATAGAAAGATCTCCTAACTAAAATCTCCTTTCCCTCGAGAAAAATCTTGGAGAAGACAAGAACCACTGAGAAAACAATAATACTACAGGTCTAACCACACAACATCAATAATAATTAGACTTGCTGCTTTTTCCCCATAAAAAATCCACCATGAAGGTCTAGAGCAGCTGCTGCGACTTTTGTCTCGTTCGCCCTCTCTTTTGTTTATGTTCTAGTTTGAGACTGGACTACGTGCAGTTTAGACATAGCTTTTCGAACAAAAAAGTAAGCTAAGGTCTTAGTGTCGCTTCTGTTATTTTGCTTGTGATGCTGTTTTTGTAGGGGCTCAGAAGAAAACGTGCTTTCCCAAAATCCCGAACAGAATCACAACAGCAGCAATCTTGATACTCTCATTTGTCGCAGCAGCAGTGGCAGCAACGTCTGCCACGTTTGTGATTATCGTCATCATTATAGTGGTCATCAGGAGACATTGAATTGCATAAAAAAGTATAGTAGGTAGTAAACGGAGTAATGTTGCTTTTAGCAGAAGAGGAGAGAGAAAAGAAAATGATATCGGAGTGAAGGATAATGTTGACCACTTGGCCACGTTCCTTGTTGTCCAGAGAAAAATTGCAAGGATTACTTTGCAAGCACCACTCAGAGTGTTTTTGCTGCGGTGTAGCTGCTAGAAGAAACGGAATAGTGATCTTTTTTATGTATCACGTACGCAGCACACACAGACACAAATATGTCGAAACTGGATATAAGTTCGTGTTAGAGAAGAAAGTAGGGGAAAAGAAACGGCTATAGTCCTGCAACCGGTCAGTATTACCGTCGCAAAATGAAAGGTCACTGTACACTCACTGCACAATTACGTCAAAAACGGAGCTAAAGGTTATGTTATGACGTTGACCATGTATGGTCAGATTGTTGGGGGCAATCAGCAAAAATGAGTTTTAGCTACTTTAGCTTTAGAAATGTTTTCTCTTTAGTCTTACTTGAATTGCATTGTAGCGCTTTACCCCATAGCTTATTCCACATTTTTGTTGAAGCTAAATTGGCACAATGTATTGGTGAAACCCACTACTACTAACTATTCAAATTTCTTATCAGCACACGTCTAATGGGTTTCTCATGAAAGTACAATTGGAGTGTAAATTGTCAGTAGATATTTTATTCCTGTGTTCAATTCTTATTTTTCTTTCTCGGAGGGTGTTTTAGCCAGATCGAGTGATCGAGGGCGACTAAGCTTTTTGCTTCTTGTAAAGTCGCTTTTTCCTCTCAATATGCCCACACAGCATGTTATGTGTGCGAGGTACAAGAAAGAGTTGAAAAGGTGGCGGTGTTTCTTACTCAAATAATAATACATACAGTGAGTAAAATGGTGCACTCCTTCTCGCCTTCTTTCTTTTTTGCTCTACGCTGCTCTCTTGACTCAAGACTGACTACCACCACATCGCACCACCACCATTTTTCGTTCTAATCACAAAACCTACCAGCTACCAGGCAGAAGAACATGCATGAAATGCCTCTCTTCTTTTCTCCCAGGTTTTAGTGAGTAGGTTGGTCGAGGAGCAGCAACCGTTGCAAGAGCAAGGGCACAACTCCTGCTGATGGAAAAGTAAAGAACCCACTAGCTTGAATTTCATAAGCAGTTTATAACACACTGGGTATTGAGATACTATGTGTTGCTCGGTCTGAAGAAGAGGTCTATGCCAGCCTACATGAACATGTTGAGAGATGGTGAAAGGGTGCAATATTTTGTTCGTACTTGTGCAGTGGTGAAGAACAGTCTTTGTACAGCTTCCTTTATTTTTCTGCTTTCTCCGTTACACACTTAGACAATCACTTTCCTTCCCTTTTCCTTCCTTTATCAATACTGTAAAAATTTCTTGATCTTGTTAGGTTATGCTGTAGGTTCAGCGCAATCCAACATTTTTAATATCTCAAAACTAAACATACCTACAAAAGAGTAGTACTATGTATGAAAGTTATCCTACTTGATTGGAAATAAACCATAATATGGTATATTATACATACTTATGTAATGGCTTAAGGAAGATCGTGTATTATAATAATGAGACTGATAAACAAACTTTGTCCTAGTATACTATATAATGTGGTGCATTGAAGGTGGTTCAACTTCAAAATCTATATTGCATAGTTTGATAAGGTCTGCATCGATAATGCATGATGCGTATAGAGAACTGAGCCAGAGCCTCCCTCAAGTCTTGCAAGAGTGAATTATAGTGAGTGATTCAATGTAGCATTTTTCCCTTGCTCAGCCAAGCCAAGCATTATTTATTGACTGGAAGAGTGACTGAAACAGACCAGCATCTGTATTGGTGTAGTAAACTTGTCCTCTTTCCCTGATTTCACTTCTGCTCTGGTTACCTCCCTTCCAATCAATGACAAACCATCGGTGACATTATGACAAAATAGGTGCACTGCAGTACAGATTGTATGAAAGATGAAATTGGTCAACATAAAGTAAGCACCCTAACTATAGTCAAGTTCATATATACTCGGCTGCTTTTCATGTACTCTTGTGGCTGTGCAGATGGCAGATGCCCTTGTCTCAATTTCGGTGCTCTTACATGCCTCTTTGCTTGGTTGACAGGCAAGTTTCGTTTACACTTATTTCAAACTTTCACAAAAACATCTTTGCATCTTTCTTTGAGTAACGGGTGAGTTAACTCCCTTGATAACGCGCGGCATAAATAAAGAATTATGTAGACAGTGGAGTGATCCAGTAATAGTAATAAATCCGAACAAAGCAAACTAAAGAAGTAGGATAACAGTACCAAAGGAAAAAAGTTGATTGTTATTACTTCGTATTGTAATAATTTATTGTGATTTTCATGACATTTGATTCAAGCAACCTGGATCTGCAACCTTTTTTGTGGAATATTATTGGAAGCTACATTCGTGTAGTGATACAAAAGGTGTTGATTTGAGTTCAAATTTTCCATTTTAAGATTGTTGCAGTAAAGTAAAGGGACTATTGTTTCTAACATTTAAATTTGAATAACATGTGAATACAGTGTAACAAAGTGTTAAAAGCACACTAGTTTCACTAGTATAGCGATTTAGTATCAAACTTTGTATAGTAGATTCCATTTACCTTCAATAGACATGTCAATAAGGAGTTTATTGTCAGCATTTTTTGATTGAATATTGAATCAGCTTATGAAACCGCATTTGAAAATTAATATTACCTCGCTATAAGTAATTGATAATATTGAGACAAGCTGTATCAAATAAAAATGGATGCCTACTGTCAACTGCTAAATATTTTTGGGCTTGGAAAAATCAAGTTACACATTTAAGATCTTTGATTGTGGGTATCTGGAAAAACCATAGAATAAGTAATAGTGGAAAAACAAAAGGTTATCTTCATTCGGTAAGTAAAATTATGTAGACGATTTAAAAAGCTTATGTCATTGTCAACTGTCTTCATAGCTCAATGTAACTAAACTTGCATTTTGAACTACAGTTAATGGAAAATGAAGCAATTATATTGTCTGGCAAACCACTGTCTCAAAGTGAAAAAGAGAAAGCAGATGTGGTCGTGGTTAGGTTAATCAGGTATGCGCGCAGTAGCAAGCTTCCAATATTATTTTAGACATCACCACCATCAGTTATAGAAAAATAAATACCATACGAAAAAAGAATCAAAATCACCCTGCATTTCGACCTGTGTCGACTAGTATATATGTTTGTACTTACCTATTACAATATACGATTAATTCTCTACCAGGCATACTTTACATCAAACTCTTCGATAATATGTGGTTAATTATAATCTGCGTCGTTGTAATAAAATTCAATGTCATGACATGGCATGCCTTGTCAACTGAATACCTGAAAAACGCACATGTTCTATCGGATCAAACATTTGTGTTGTGGTTTGGTTTATTCATTCGCTGAGCTGCTGATTTCGGGCAGCTATTAAAACTCCCTTAAAAACTTTGTTCTCTTCTTTCCACATCTTGTTAGCTTTTACGTGTGTGTTCATATACGTAAATTAAAGTACATACCTTGGTAGAAACAGAAACCTGTAACATTTTGTGTAACATTAGGCTGGTTAAAGTGAAAATGGGAAAGAGTGGATAAAATTGGAAAAACAAAACCGCAATGAAATGAGCTTGTTCGTTACTTTCTCCACCACAATACCGAACTTCAAAACTTTCATCCACACGTACACACTCCATGCCACTTTATATCCACTAATCAGTTGAACATAACACATATATTGCTGGTAGACTTGATATGGTCTGTGCGCAAATAAAATGGTGCTCATTGTTTCATGATCATGTTCTTGTACATTGTAAGTACTCATGAAAACTTTACAAATTTATATTACACTGCGCATCCAAAAGAAGCACCCTTTCCGTCTGTCTCATTACCTTCTAATGAGATTTGGAGCATCTCTATTCAGGTAATTGCAACAGTATGAATGATTAGGAAAGGTGTATAAAACTTTCATGTAATTTCTACACAGATTACACCACCTCTTCTTCTGAGTAATAATCTGTGTGATTTTCAAGGATCTTTACCTGAGTACATGTACAGGCCTAAAACTATATATTATGTTATAGCATTAAGTCGACTGAACGTACGTCTGAAATGAACTTGATAGATGGTAAGAATTGTAATAAATGAATGCGGAAGTCATGTGTAACAAAAACTATCAAGGGCGACACATAAGTGAAACGAAACACAATAGTCGTAATTAGGATGTGCTCTAAATTGCAAACGCAAAGGAAGCGAGCTTCTTTGTTTTTAAAAAGAAATTTTCAATTAAATGTCATTTTCCCTTCTAAGCAACTTGATATTCTGCTTTGTTCAAATACGATGAAGATAGGTTTCCTCAATAGTTTGTTCCCCGTAACGTTCCATGCATATGAGCGACCACTACACAACCTATTATGCTTGAAATCTTTAACTGGTCAATAGTCCACCCTGCAAGTCAGTACTACATAAGTCTGTTGTGGACGTTGACTGACAGAAAAATAAAATTATGCAGGTATGAGCATGAAAAATGTCACCACGTTGAACAGACTCAGTCTTCCATTTCACTCTCCTGTGGCACTTACAGTAATTACGGAAAGCCGAAACTGAGACCTGCAGGCTGAAAGCAATAATCGTCATGAAATCTCGCTCAAGACGTTTAAAATTGCAGGGTACATATCCGTTGTTCTTTACTTGGAACGAAATTGAGCATACTACCTGAAAGCGCTCGTTGGATTTGTCGAAAAATGGTGCTACTAGATTCTACTAATATTTTTTGCATTATTTTACTAAAACCGGCTGGTATTTTGTCTACATTATTACTCTTTCCCACAGGACATTTGAGAGTTTTTTTGTGGCACAACGGTGTTTTTTGGAATAGATTTTATTGTAATTAATAAAGGAAACAGCCATAATAATAATTTACCTTCCAAATGAAAAGCTGAGATTGTATCACCCTTTTTCTCTAATTGTTATGCTGGCCCAGTACTGAAGGGAATATGGAAATTAAAAAGAAAAAGTAAACGTTTAAAAACAAAAAAACTCTAGTGTTAGCATTTCCTGGAGTAATTTCATAGTTTTTGGAAATGTAGTCCTATTTACAGAACGCTGGGATGGACGTTCTCATTTTCTCAAGGGGTTTTAGCAGTTTCTGCTAACTTTCTTGCATGGCACATGGTTAATTCTGTACTTCGTATATGACGTAAAAATTAAATGCAGGCATGGTTTTATGTGGAAAACTTATCATTTCTAATCTATTTAAATCGTTGCTGCCGTAAAAAAATGTTAAAATGGTAATACATATGTACATATTACGCATTTACCTAATGCTAAAAATCATTGAATCCCAAAAATCTAAACTTATCAACAAAGCAAAATGCATAAAAGTATGTATATAATTTCGTCACGTTAAGAACTTGACTATTTTCTTTTGTGTATTTTCTTACATAAATTTGCGCAGTACAAATGAAATACTGCTTCCAAATGAAAGGAAGTGTTTATTCACATAAAACACTTCTTCATAAAGACAGTCTTCGCTCATATTTTATATGATGATTGGAAAACGTAAAAAAATGGATATAGAAAAGTTATAATCACGTGACATGAGCTCAACCACCCAATCACGAAGAAATATTTCCAAGTTTATTCCTATAATATTGCATACAGCTGTCAAACGCTGATTCTAAATTAGAACACAATAGGTATTTCAATTGTTTAAAATTACACGAACCGTCAAACAAGACAGCAATTTTCTTATTTGTGGTAAATTTTTGCAACTTCTTACTTTTGTGTGGTAAGTATTATATGAGCAGTTCACACACATGCATCCCCATTTGGTAGAGGTAATGCACGTGCACTACTTATTAAAAAAAACTTTTCATCCTGTTTTGTCAGGTTTTCCAGCGGTGTACTCATATAAATCATAAAGAACTTATAGAACCGGTAGGAACGCCACAAGCCAAACTGATCCAGGTTTCCGTTTTGCTACAAAGGTAATATGAAACAATATAGGTAGTAGGTTATGAATGCAAATACTTACGAAGGCTTTCGTAATTTTCCAATGTTGGGCATAGGAGGCGATAGGATGTAACCAAACGAGTAATATCAAGGATTTCCAAGAAATTTCATTTCTCCATCGTCCGCATCTCAAAAAGTGACTGTGAGTGTGTGATGTGCATTTATGTGCAAAACCAAAATCTCTCTAAACGAGTAATAATGAGAGTAATAAAATCAAGCTAAATACATCTAAAGTGGAAACACATCAGAGAACAGACACACAGCCAGATACTACTACTTCTACCACTACCACCACCACAACAACATTTGCAATAAAAGAGTATTAGATGAGAAGAGCGAGAACAGCATGTTTCAAAACGTGAAAAGGATGAGGAAGGGCACTGGAGGAATGAAAATGAAAACGTTTTCATCTCTTCATGTCGAGAATCCTCCAGTAATCCGCGTGGATTTACAGTATGACAAATTAAATTGGTACTTTACCGGAGTCGGCTTTGCTATTTTCTAAAGAAAACGGTAGAGACCACAATAAGTTGTTTCTATAAAATATTATCTGAGTTCTAGTGTGTAAGTAACTTGCGAAAAGTAGAAAGCGTATTGAGTTGAACCAGACTATCAGCAATGGCGGAGATTGTGAGCATAAAAATATTGAGACCGTAACCATTTAAAGCAAAATGTTACATCGAAATGTCAGATTTTCGCTACATACATACCGTAAATTCAAAATTAGACGTCGGGGCGTCTAAGAACAATCGTCAACTTTTTAGTCCGTAGACGCCGGGGCTTCTATTTGGGGGAAGCCAGTATACAAAAGGTGATTTTCTTTAATTTGCAATATTTGTGTGCGATGCAACTCAGGTTTATTTCGGCTTTCTCTATGCCTACTTATGCTTATTTTGT
>JAQIXX010004342.1:0-16552 GCA_034700605.1 Willowsia nigromaculata
ATCATTAATTTCATAAACTCGTATAATTTTCATTATACCACTACTGGTGAGATTAAACATATGGACGGATTGCAATTTTCGATGTAGAATGTTTTATATAATAATGAACATATTATGTAAAGCCTGGGTGGCTCTTAGAAGAGTGAATGAAAATAACTGTGATGATTTTCAATGAAAAATATTAATAAAAAGGTAGGCAACCAGCAACCACTACATCTACCTACTTGTAATATATGAAGCATGACAATTTACATGAAGATCAATGAGGTGTTGAAAATTCGAACGTTTAGGAGCATTCTTTGAAGAGGATGTTAAATGTGTTTTACATCAAATGAAGCGAAATGAGGGAAACTCAACAATGGAGAAAGTGTGCATAAAAAGCGCAAATCCGAAGGAAACAAAGGAGCGTGTTCCTTACCACCAAGAGTGTGGGCCAATATGAAAATTGTAACAGGTAGTAGAGAAGTCCAATACATGTTTATATTTTGATAGTTTGTGCTGCCGTGGTGCTTGTAGATGATCCAAGGTCGGTATTTGTTGCTCTTGTCCTTTTCTGTATTCACTTTTTCACTGCAACAATGTTATTGAATGTTTGAAAGACTTTAGAGAATGTTTTTTCTCAACTCGTGAAAAAAGTTGTTGAAGGAGGAAATGACTCTTTGCTTTTCGAGTCACTCAGAAAAAAACGGAGTTGTGTCAAAGCTTTTTCGGTTTTTTGTCTTTTACAAGAATAACAGGCTAGACGATATACTGCCGGGTTGATAGATTTCCTTTTGTTGGTTAGTGATGATGATTGCAGTGACAGGGCAAATTGAATAAAGATGTTCACGTTAAAAAGAAAGTTATTCAAAGAGTAGGAAGTTTCTTCAGCCCACTGTGTACAACTGCGGTTTGGAGTCGGGAGAGTAGATCAGGGGCAAACTAAAACAGTAGATAAAGAAAGTAAACCACATGTTTTAAAAATCAAATTTCATGTTGTCCCACTCGACATTGAAGTCGGATTAAAACTAAATCTTTTATGACCCTTTGGTCTACATATAATGTAAGGAAAAGGACGTTCCTCCCACGCAATCTTTCATAATATGATCAAACGAATTTGATATAAATTCAAGTGTTTGATGGAATTTGACTGCACTCCATGTCAATGATAAAAATACATTGTTAGGTGTGTTATGTTACTGTATAGTCAATTCTTATATTCTCTTAAATGGGATGATGTGGCATCGAGGTAGCATATTTGAGACTAAAACACGAAAAGTATCAAAAGTTAGATTTTATGATGTCTGCCAATTCGCAATTCCACATGGCACTCACGTATATGTACATCCTGATACATTATCTTAATCATAATCTTGAATGACAACCATCCAAAGCAATTACTTAATAGCTTCGTTATATCTGATTTTCCACCAGAAAAAGATGCGCCACTTAATTGAATATAAACTTACGTATCTGTCAAACAAACGAAACAAGTTTGTGAAGACTGTATTTTTCCCCTTTCACTTGGACAAAAATAGAGCTAAGCGTAAGATCTATTTAGCAAAGAAGATGTTCTGATACTAATCAGTGGGGTCAATTACTTTTTGGTTGTTAATTCTTAAGCGGGAAGGTAGGAAAATACGAATGAGATGGAAGATAGCAAGTCTCTGTGGACTGTCGGTAATCTACCCTACTGCATGCCAGAGTAGTACAATTTTTATTATGAATGTCTACAAGTCAGCACGGAAATAAACATTCTCTACATTTAGAGATTTCTTGTCCAGTCCAGTTTAGTCATGCAAGGATGATTGAAAAGGAGAAACTAGTTGGGCTGGGGTTAGGACCACTCATGGAATTCTAAAGTAAAAAGAGAAACCTCCTCTTTCAAAATCCTTTTAGGCACAGCATATACTTCAGAAGAAAAGGTCATCAGCAAATCTAGCTGGAAATTTACATATCAATGCAATACACAGCCACAGCCATCACCACTATCATTCTTTGGTTAAAAGGGGTAAATTTTAGGAGATACGAGAGTGATGATTGTGATGGAATCACTTCACTTTGGTGAAAGCAATTCACATTTGAAATGGCCCAATGGCTAAATAACAGCAGAGTATTTTGTGGTAGGAGAACGTCACCACCGTCTGCCAGTCATTTGTCCGGTGTGGTTCAAGTAGCAAAATGTCGCTATATAACTGTTTTTGCTATTGAATTACAAGCTTACTGGATACTTGTGACTTGTCCACGAATGCTTTTATTGTAACTGTAAACCAGAAAATGTTTTCATCTGTACAAGTGAAAACCAGAGAAGAGGGAACACTGTGGTGAAAACTGTTGATGATGATAAGTGACAGGGGTTTCACCTACATTCTTTGCGTCCATGATGAATACTTTAAATTTCGGTGAAGCGTTTTGATTCAAATCTAAAAACTCGTTGGGTATTTAATGATGACATATGTAGGAATTCAAGAAAGTTTATATGCACACCAGAGAACAGGAACACTCCAAAGGATTCTATGATGATGCTTTCAAGTGGCTTTTACCATCACACGAGGTCCTCGTCCTAGCTTTTTTATTTTGAGTCAATGGTCGTCATTCATCATTACACCAATAGTATCAACATGACACGAGGAAGGCACTGATGCATCATAAAGGTCGGTAAAAAATTCCGTTTACGTCAAAATGGAATAGAAACTCGGTTCACATAAGAGAAAAACATGCACATATCTATATCTATACCTAAATACAGAAAATAATATATACTTACTTGAATTCATTTCATATTTAGCTGAATATTTTATGAACCCACCGAATTAAAAGATAATATACAGGGTAGTAGCGTGAAATGGACATGATGAGTGACAAAGATGGTGAAAGTAACGACTCAACATAATGAGGCAGAAGTCGGCACTACAATAACGATTTTACACCAAACAAAAATTGTTCAGTAAATGGCTTTATATTTTCAGGTGTGTGAGGTGTTCCACTACTCACACTTTTGTTATGCTAGTGTAGGGCTCAATTTGAAAAAGGAAATTGCCATGTTCCCTTTCTCTTGTGAAAGTTGTAATCGGAGTGTTCCTCAGTGCAGCAGAATGTTTACGTGTTTGCATTACCACAGAATTGTCTCAGACAGAGTTAGAGTAGAGTTTACGTGCAACTGGTCAGGATTGTCAAAATTGAAAATTCACAAAAGTGTTAGAATGGTTATATACTCATCTGGCTAGAGTACTGAATTTTTAACCCGTTCTGTAATGTGGAGCAAAACCATTAAAGTCTACACGGATAAATATAAATGAGATGCTGCAACATAATATTATGTATATAGTACGCATGCCACCCGCACGAAGGGTTCAAAAGAACCTGTTACATTACTGCTTTCTCCATGTGGGGATTTAGAGTTCTGAAAAATTGTTACTGTCACAAGCATGGTCGGTCAGGTAAGATAAAAATAAGTCAGTCCATTTGACAACTTTAGTGGCTCGAGATTTGAATTAAAAATGAGAGGAGAGAGTACTGCGAAGAGGAATTGAGTACGGGAGGACAGAGAAAAGGAGACAAGATCTGTTAGAAACATTTTGGGAAAGTGACGGTATTTATGGTGTATGTACAATAGAAGTAGTTCTGGTTATGGATACCAAAGAAAAGGAAATGAAACGCAGCCACCCACGTGGAAAGGAGTGACGAAACAAGGAAATAACAGTGTAGCAACTTGAAAACAGCAATATATCATGTTTCAAAAAGAGGTTGCTTGTCGGTTAATGTGTAACACGAAACTAAAAGTTTAGAACCACTGAAATCTCTGTGTACCGCATATATTTATCATTAGTTGGGCATGAGCATAAAACGATGTGTTGAAATTTTTGACATTGTGTGTCATCGCGAGCCATTTACCAAGGTGTCCCTTTTGAGCATTGAGCAAAGACCCCGGTTTTTAGGTCGGCAGACGCTATTTCAAGTGTCGTGACCCAGTTACTTTGACTTTAAACAGGCAGTATGAAATCGTCACAATGTTAAAAATGTCAAAAAGCTGTGAAGTGCCTGGTAGCCAATATACTAAAGATACAGTGAATTCAATGATGCGCGCACACAGGTATGTTATGTAGGCAGTTGCTTGACACGATCAACGCGTCGAGTGTTCTTTGTTATCCAATTTGCCTGATAGAATGGAGAACTCTTTTTCTCCGAATGATACTATGCAATCTTGTTGACAAAAGCGAGATGAGGACTTATAGAGAATCCAAAATCTCATGAATGAAGCGAACGGTCACGTAGTCCGTTGCCAAATGACAACCGTGTATACGAAACCCGTGGGAGTAAGATTGGAATTAGTGTCAAAATCTTTGACAAAATCCTATCCAGTTGAATTAACAATGCACATTGAATGTCAATTCTAAATTAAGATCTCTGTTTCTAATGAAGATATTTTTAGCAGCCTGCTAAAAATATTTTGAATATTCTAGAGTCAGAGATGGCAATGAGTTTTAGTTCAACCCCACATTGTTATGAAAACGATGCAAGAGGAAAAACACCAAAAATAATATGAATATTCTAGAGATGATGGTACGCTATAATTACCTTACGGGTTGTTTTGAAGCGATGTAAAATTAAATGTATTTGTAAGACTTCCTCGATGATGATAAACACGATATTTCACTTTTTTCTTTCCTGATCGTTCTAACGGGTATGTCCCGTGATATCCAACGAAATTTTGTTTGGTTAACCAAGAAACTTTCCTTTTACAATAAGTGTAAATTGAATATTGCTACTTGCGTTGAATCAAGAGTTGAGATTCATGTATTGTGGAAAATAGTTATACGATTTTCCTGCTGTGATATGCAAAACAGAATAAAACTTGCTTTCTCTTGGAGGGAAACAGGAAATGCTTTCCACTTTTGATATATTACAGGAAAATGATGTTGTAAAAGTTTTTGGGGCGACTTGATTATCACTTTCCTTGTCTGTCGTGCCAAAGTACATGCATAAGATATCTTTCTCCCAAGTAAAATACTATATGATTCCGTGTCTGGTTTTTCATAGTACCAGAACAAACGCAGGAATTATTTCTTGATTTAATAAATTTTTTGTACTAAATCTGACGAAAAAATGAACAACTGACTGTCAACAAAATTTAGTTACTGTATTTACGCTTATAAATATTCATAGCAAAATGGATATTGGTTAAATTGCTTATCTTTCTACCATTTCAAAAGAATGATCTTTTTTAAGAAAAAACTTTTTTTAATAATCTTCTTGAGCTTCAACTAAACCCTTTAATATTCCGATCCCCCACAAAATATGTCCTGTGTTTAGCTTTCTCCGCAAAACTTTTTTTTTACTAAATATTGTTTCCGTATTCTATTCACTGTTATTAGATTCGTATTTATTAATAAATGTATGTAGAAAAATATGATAAACTTGCTATGAAGATTCTTTCAACGCTATTGTTGCAGAATCTGAATGGGGAAATTGGAGAATGAATGGCGAAATTAATACTATTTTTTCCGCCTATTATGATCCACTTTTTTGTGCTTTCAATAGTATTTACTACCGTTGACAGTGACAAGACAGATGAAAATATCTACTTAACTGGCACAACAAATTTGTTCTCTCTTTCCCTTTTGGCTGTTGCTGTTCTCTTCCAATCTGACTTGCAACTGTTTTCACCTGCTGGCTTCACAGCTCTCTATAAAGGTGTTCAGTTCGATGATACGTGAAGTTGATATATTGCACATACACATAGAGTATGCGAGAGGGAGAGTAACCCAACCAGCTAAAGGCAAAATCTCCAGAATTTTTTCCCTTCCCCGTCGTCCCTGTGCGTTTGCTGAAACATTATATTGCTTGTTGCTTTCCCACTGGGTTTCGAATAGGTAGATATGTGTGCACCAGAGAATGGCGAGAGAGAAGTCAGCCAGCAATGATGATGATTTTCCTCCTCATACAGAAGAAGTTTTGAATGAATATATTGTGCTGAACAGGGAATGTGTGAATAGTTAAAAAGAAAGCATTGAGAGAAAGAAATACATGACTGGTTAGAGAAGGAATGAAAACGTTACAGATTCATAAGCATATAATTGAAGTATTGGCAAGGAACATCATAACATTTCAACGCTTTATAACCTGTCAGAATGAATAAAACTGTTACGTGTTTTGAGTGATCAATGAATTTTGAGGGTTTTTGAAGGACTGTCGGTGAAACAGCATGAAATGTGAGGGTGAAAAGCTCATATAGCATGGGAAAAGCAAGAGAAAAGGTTTTAACAGCAACTCCAATTTTTTTGATGACGTTCTGGGGTAAACTCTATTCAGAATGATTATCTATTGAGGCGGGGGTGGTCGTCGCCATACTGCATGCGTCTATTTTAATTTTGTGTGGGTAGTGGGCAGAATCCTTAATATCCTGGCTGTGCTGTGAGCAACTGAAGAAAGTTTGAAAGGTTTACTGCAACATTTCTTGAATGGGTATATGTACATCTAAAGTGAAGTAAAATTAATAGATATTCTACCTTCCTCGGTTTTGGTGTATAGCGTGTTGTTAAGCCATTTGCCAGTTTCTCGGTAGCGGAGATTATCATTGATATTGTTAAAAGGTATGTTCCTCAAATTCTACAACTTGTAAATGTGTACCGGAAGGAAGTGACCCATATATTGGGAGCCATGAGGAATGCATTTGGAGTGAAGGTATTTATCAAAATAATTGTTGGGTTGTAGCCTCAAGCCTTAAACTATTCCGGTAACAATTGACCAGAGAGGTAGATCTGCATCACATTGTTGTTGACGGGATGACGTGCTTGTTTGCACTTACCTATATGCTTCGTAATAAACAACAGATTTTAACAAGCCATTTTCCTCCGTTTGTCGCTCCATTCGATTCCTAAAATAATACGCGAATTACGAAGGGGTGGGTCAGTGACCACAATCATTCTGTGAGAGCGGTGGGGCTTCGAGTCAAATTATGGTATTTACATCGTTCTATTACCTTTCCGCATTATATAGTAGAGAGAGATACTGGTACAATTGGAAACTACCATATTATTTTGCTGTCACCGTTTCTCTTCCCCTTCTCTTTACGGTGGCATAATATCAAATATGAGAGACGGACATAAGAGATTATTGTTGGGCAACCCCTTGAAAAGAAAATGTGTAAGTGGTAGATGTTTGTTTAAGGAAACAGTTACTTAATTTGGGTATACACCAACAAATGATGCGATCCATACTTTTATGCTATATGACATGAGCAAACTAAGATTATGAATGAGTTTGGTATTTCACCTTTCTGTTATGTTGCAAGTTGCAACATTGAAATAAAATATTACATCCTAAAACATTTGACTTTTTTATGCTCAAGGATAAGTGATCCAATATTTACCGATTTGTTGCTATTTTGGTGTAAGTGGTTGAAACTAAAAATAGCTGCAAATAATCGAAACTCAAAACGATACCATGAAAAACCATATTATTACCTTTTGTGTATACCACCGATTTTTGTTGCTTTTAATTTTCTGACGCTTTCTTCTGACGTGCAAGCTAAAATGAAAGGTAATTAGTTGGAAATAACAACTTTAGCAAAATGGGCAAACTTTATAGTTTTTAGTGATAAGATTCTAGGAATTTGATACTTTTGTGAAGACTTTGCGGTATCCCGGTCTATAGCGTGGGTGTATTTAATTGAAACGAGATACAAAACGCATGAAATAATTCAACAAGCAATGCAATGCATGTTGAACGAAAAAATCATAATATACGTCAATGACACACATCTTGGAACTTTTGGAACGATGTGTGATGGGATGATGGATGACTCATTTGCATACTTTTTTATGCATTTTTCGGGGAACGGAACTGGTGCACAACTTCCAAATAATGAATTGTCAGTGGGAAAGGCAACATTTTTCATTTCAAAAAGCCTTTTAGCTTGCTTTTTTGATATTAAGTACAAATGAGAAAAAATAGGCATAAAATTCACTTCCTTAGCCCACTCGCACTCATCCGTTGCTTATTGTGTCACCACCTTTTACATCATCACAAATTATCTTTTATAACCTTTCAATATACTTACACCACACTGCATACCCACTAATTAGGAAACTTCATCGCGTCTCAATCTCAACATGAAGTCATGAACAAAAGTGGGGTGACTTGTGACATGCTGTGAGAAAGTCACACAAGTCACGGATCAAGTTTCGTTGCTCTGCTTGTCATTTCCGTGATGACAACACGTTTTCTATATCACCGGAAGAAAGTGTCACCACTTATCGTCTTCCCTGTATCTAATTAATTACTAATTTATCCAAATTGATAAGGTGAAGAAGGCATATCCAGACGACAAGCACTATTACATCATTTCACTTTAGTTAATTAGAATTAGAATTCAAAATATATATTAGGGTAGTGTAAACATATATGTACGTTGAATCATATTACTATTGACTGACAATTGACAAGTTCTAAGTCCCCACTATATTTCACAATAAAGAGTTACATAACAATACATAATGTGGATGGGAACAGTGGTAAACTAACAATTAATGATAGAAAACGAAGATATTTTGAAATGCTACTGGGAAATGAATCGGAATTTACTCCACGTGTTAGTCCTTGCATTTTAAATGCTCAATACTGTGATGAATCATAAATCTTACGTTGTTGTGAAATGGTACCTGTTAACCGGAAAGAGTGTAGACTTCCATTTCTTTTATGTTCCTGTTCCAAGGAATGCCTTTTTATTGAAATTGTGAGTTTCAGAAAAAGTAGCTTGAGAGAATCTTGACACAAAGGTCGCATTCACATTTTATCCACGTCTCGTATTAATACAATACAGACCAATACTTTCTCACACATTTGTCAACGTTTCAACTTAACATCCTGATTTATTCCTCCAATTTTAGTGCATGCATTAATGACGGTGCAGTGAAAGTCCGACATGTTTCAAAATGCCCCAATTTACATTTCAGTGTTGTGTTGCATATGCCATGTTTGCTTCCCAATTTTATCACAGGATAAACACGCTCCCTGTCCCCTGGCAATGTATGTACTTCCTTTGGATGTACCTATTGAAGAAGAAAATTTAATAAAACACGGTTGAACTAAAAGGTTAAATGCTCAAGAAAAAAATCATGGGACATACCGAACTAGAGAAAAGGTGAAGTGAAATTCATTGCGAAAAAGTCAAATATGCCTTGGGGCAGTCAATAGCTCCTCTTTACGCGTGAAATGATTTCCATATGCCTGGAAATCTATCTGAATCCATGTAACGATGTAACTTTATGTTTGAAATTGATCCTTACAAAACACGTTTAAATAAGTTACTGTCAATATACAAAGATTAGATGTTTGAAGCTTTAAGTATTAACGTAATATTATGCGGGGATCGTCGGTTCTTTTATTTGAATGGATGCGATGAAAATGCAATCTACAAAAATGTGCATCGCAAAATTATGGGTTTAAGAGAGCGACTGAAAATTCATAAAAGTTACCCATTTAAAATCCAATTGAATTGAACTTGGTAAAATATCAATACATTCCTATTTCTGTAGTTCAAGGTAAAGGTATCCTTTGCACCTACACCTCTGCAGAGCTCTGTAGGGTTTCGGAAACAAAAATGTTATCAAACTGACATCATCAATCATTGTTAGTTTTGCAGATAATCATATAAAAACTGTATTTTTGCTCTAGAAGATTGTTGGATGCAATAATGATCTACATAAACGCAACTACATGACCGTTTAAGAAGCTGTATGAGAAGATAGAGTTGTAAAGTAGTATGAAGTGTGAAGTGGATGATGTGAATAACAGTATTGTCTCTCTGTTTACGCTCCCCATAAAACTTCAGTAAGAGGTTTAACGAGAGTAAGAGAACAGCAAAAACGTCAATGGTCGAGAGGTTGAAAAAAATACTGGCTTCAGTTCGAAATGGCTGATTTTCGAACATTTTTGGGGTGACAAAGTTGTATACTATTTCAAAGGTTTGATGACTCAAGCATTTAGTATTCAAATTTGTTGTGGTGGCGAAGTTGAGAGTATTACGTGCAGGAGTCATGTATATTCATTTTATTTTATGTGGATATCCAGTTCTTGAAAATGTACCTAGCCCCCGCCGGATAACTGTGAAATTCCGAAACAGAAAGGCATAGCCATTTTCATGCAACTTGGTGAACAGCGAGTGAGACAACCAATCACTGGTAATGGGTGAATTTAGAGCATCTTCTTCATTTTTTCATGTAGCTATGCGATTACTGCGACTGTCACAAAACATTTGAGCCAGTAGATGCTATGAATGCTATGAAATGCTTCTGTCCTTTCTTTAGAGTATCCCTTGGTCAACCGCTTCACACAATCACATCATACCTGCACTGGCTGCACTTGTGATTTATGTTCTAGTTATATGAAATAATGCAAGCATTTATATGAATACTATGTTTCATAATATGCCTTCCAACAGTTCCAACTCTGAATGCCAGGTGAGTTCATGGGCCTGCAAGTACCTAGCAATTTGAGTGACGTATGCCCCACGTATGTCGTTGTGCTATAATTTTAAGAACGTATGTTGTGAACGTACAAATTATGTTTTAGCTCCCTACATTCATTCTTTTCATGCATGATTACACACAAAATAGGTGCAAATTTACTATTGCCTTTGGTTCTTTAGTAGAACATTTTACGTACAACGCATTCAAAAGAAAATAGGTACATAATATGCATCATACGAGTTAACCGTTATCAAAACTCAAACTAAATGTTTCATTCATAGTACGCATGTACTTACAAAACAATTAAACGTAATAATAATTACTGATGATCTTAATTATGACCCGATTTCCACGGGACAATAATACATTAATAAACAGAACGACAGTTAAAAAGATACAATTTTTTCGAAAAATTTTATTTTATCATTTCCTTTAAGAAGTGGTAAGGAAAACGTTATTATATTAACATTAACAAAACTTCGATCCAGTTCTTTAATGTTGCTTTTTCCGGAAGGAGCATCCTGCAAAGCACAAAGAAAATGATTTTATTAGCATGAGCATTATTACAGAATGCTTCAGGAACAACTCATTTTAAGGTCATTAAAAATCATATAGTCGCTTAATTACCTTCTGTTAACCTCGCCCTTCCTCCTGTAGGTTGACATAAAATGCCCGAACATCCAGCACAGATGACAACAGACTGGGCATGGCTAAATACAGTCGTGATTCTGTAACATCCTGTGAAATTCAAATAAAAGATTTAATTAAAACTTTGATAACAAAGTCTCCGACTCATTACAAAAATACGCACTGGTCGAAAGATTGAAATCGATGCTAGACTATCCAATTCAGTCTAATTCATGAAAATCTTGCCAAATCAATCACTCCCAAAAATTCGCTAAAAATTTCCATTGATGGATAAATCGGAGAAAAGAGGATTCTAAATGTTTACGTACAACAACTCGTGCTAAAATTGATTTAAGTAGACTCTACGAAATGCGGCATCATATTTGTATCTGCTAACAAATCCTAACTAATTTAGCATTAGTATTCAAAATTGAAGGTTTAGGTTTAACATAAAAGTCACAAGTACCTCCGACCACACATTCGTTTCACTAATCATTAGTTCCCAGTTTTTTGACATACCCTTTTTGTATATTCATTCTACATAATTAACATTGCACTCGTTCTTTTTGGAGTCATGGACCATGCGAGTTCTTAACTCAATAGTCAATATTTAATTATAACTAATCGTTTCAGAAGGCTGGCTAGTAGATTTGAAAAAGAAGGGGAAGATTAAATATCAGAAAGGAGTGGATCAAGAGCTAGCAACACTCTGCAATACCAAAAAAGTCACACATTTCTTTCAAATTAAAACAGTAATTAATTAACTGTAATCCTACCTGGGCATTTTACATCCATAAAGTACGAGTTAGGATGCTGTACTAAACGTTTCAGCTTGTGCTTTCTCCTTTCCTCCTCTGGAGAAGGATGAAGTAAGTCCTTAGCGAGCTGAAAAACCACAAATAAATAACCAGCAATTAACTAACTACTCCTCAAACAAACCTTATAATTACAACTTAATTAACCCTTCTCCCGCTCTTACTCTCCAACTTCATTAAAAACTCCCTCAATGCATTCACAAATTTCATACAAACTCGGTCAAATTATAAAAACTATTCACAAATTTAATTGAACTGACAGGTGTTTCGTAATCTCTGTTTATATTCAAAACCCAGTATATTTCCGGGTCCCTACTTAAACCTTGGAGTCACCTCATTTCATTCTAATCCATTAACCTCCCTCCCTCCCTCGTCCCCCCACAATCAGTGCTCCCAACGACCTCCAAAATATTGCGCATTTTTATCAAAGCATTTCTCCCACCGCCTGTTCACCACTTCTCACAAATTCTCGTCGAAACCTCCCTCCCCCCAAATTTAACCCCACATTCTAAACTACAATTAAAGCGTATTAAACTTACAGGCATTATAAAAGGTTTTAATTGACCAAACACGCCAAAAATTTCCAGTGATTTTTCAGTTTCCACTACTCAAAAGTGCACACACGGCTCTACAATAACCGAAGAAAGGAAAGACGACCAACGTTGAGCCGACTAAAAAGTATTGAAGTCAGAAAAACAAGACAGACGACACGATACACTCTTCCTGTCGTTCTCTGATGCCCTATCTTTCAGTATGGGAGAAGCACGCCGCAACTCTAAGCCTATTTGCCATGCACAGTCGCCTCTCGCCAGCTAAGCTCTGCACAGGAAAATGTGTTGTTGGTTGGATGGGAGAGATGGCTCTTTTTCTGAAAGGTTGAGTGGTCTGCGGATAGTGACGTTTGAATTCTGTCCTGTTGATTCCACCAGTGCAAGTCACGTGAGTGGAATTGTAGGAAATGTGAGATTTCAGCGCGATTCTCTTTTTTGGATGGGCAATGAAAATAAAGAGTTTTGTTCAAGGTGCATTTACAAAGTGAACAAAGATAGAAGTCGGATCAATTGGATGTGTGTAATAAGTGGGAAATAAATTAAAGTTTACTGAGTCGTAATTGTGTTAATTTTGCAATTAAGATTTGTCAGGTGACAGCCATTTGCTTGTCAAAGTAGAGACGGAGGTGGAATTGACTTGCTTGAGATTTAATGGTTTAAACTTACTGTCTAGTAGTGGCACTTACCTGTCTTGTCACTGTGACTGTCAGTTTGTGTCAAGTCCTTTAGACTTCAAACAGAGCTTTAAGGACTGTGTGACGATTGGCAACATTGGATTGGATTTGGTGGATGAACAGTTGACACTTGGCTTGGCAGTGATTAAGAAATCAGCTCCAAAATGGATAGCAGTAAGTCCTCTACTCTATTATCAAGGATTGGTTATTCACGATTAATGTCTGAGTTAACGATTGACAGTAAAGTTGGAAGTAATGATCACAGAGGTACTTGCAACTTTTGTGAAATAGAAATTTAATTAAATTGTTTATTTTTACTTAAAGCTGGGGAACCAAGAATTGCGGATGATAAGAGCTCCCAGCTGGAAAAGTACGTGGCGGATGGAAATGAAGTCGTCGAATTCAAATTGGGTATGGAAAGTTGAACGCTTATTAATATTCAGTTAATAGTTATGTCATGTATAAATGCATACATGCTTACTCCTTGCTTTTTAAATATTGGTAATCTGCAATCTTTCGGATAAAGTGTTCAGTCTAAAAGTAATTACGTTGATTTTTTAGTTCGTACACCGTCGGATGTGACGGATGATTCAACTAGCTTTAAGCCAGAGATGTGCCATCAAATTTTCAATCAGAGGTTCGTTTAATTTAATTGTTTAAAACTTCTCAGTCATGTATAAAATGTGCGTTGATCAATGATTTCTTTTTGTTTGTCAATAGTGAAACCATATTTGGATACGAAAATCTTCAAGTTCAGCTGTACTTTACTGCTGGAAGTCTAAATTCTTACTTGGGAATCCGGTTCAAGTCAAAAGTTTCTCAAGCGCTGGCTGACGGCATTGAGGTATACTTTCGACGATTTAAATTAGCTTAATCGTTTGTATGTAATGATATCGAAGAGTCTAAAGAAAAAAAATTTGTTTCTTTTTTTTGTTACTCCCTTACAGCCAGATAAATTAACGGAGAAACTGGGAGAAATTTTGAGATCAGGCTACACTTCCAATTTGGATGATTTTACGGCAAAAATTGAAAAATCTCAGGTTAATTTCAAACCGCTTGGAGAGTTAGTTCACACTTTCAGTCACGAAGCAAAACCGGTTCCTTCCGGAACGAAAAATGGATCTCTTGTAAATGGAACAAAAAGTACTGCTTCAACCCCCAAAACGTTTGAGATTTACTCTTGTGATATTAGTGTTCCGAAATTCAAAGAGTACTTGATGAAAATGGAAACATTCATCTTGTGGTTTATTGATGCTGCGTCTTTCGTCGATCCTGATGACGAACGTTGGAAATTTTTTGTCATGTAAGTTTAATTAAGGTATAGAAAATAGTTTTGTGATAATTCATATTCTATAATATCAAATATTTTGTTTGTCAAATGTTTAATGCAGGTATGAGAAATACAAAACACCAGAGGGAAACAACTTGTATGCTTTTGTCGGGTATTCATCTGTGTACAACTTCTATTGTTACCCAGAAATGGTACGACCTAGGGTCGCACAAATGGTCATCTTGCCACCTTTCCAACGTCAAGGTCTTGCTGTTGAATTGTTGTCAACAATTTACAGAACATATAGAACCAATCCCAAGGTCAAGGAGATAACAGGTATGGTCATGTATGGTTCATGGCACATTTCGTTAAGTCTATTATTTGCCAGTTTCTCATTTACATGTGTTAACTTTTGTACACCACCAGTTGAGGACCCATCAGATGACTTTGAAAGGCTTCGTGACTTTGTTGATGCAAGGGACTGCAGTAAACTCTCTTCCTACTCCAGTGAGAAGCTGAAACAAGGGTTTTCCAAAGAGATGGCAGATGAAGCAAAAAAGGTGTTGAAAATGACCCCGGTAAGAAATGTCGTGAACGAACACAATTTTTTTAAATGTTTTAGACATGTAATCATGAAAGATCAATGATAATTGTTTCTTTTTGATTTGAACTCAGCGACAGGCAAGGCGAGTGTATGAAATGCTTCGGTTAAAGGTCACCAACATTCATAATCAAAATGAATTCAAGGAGTATCGTCTTGATGTTAAACGCAGATTAAACATTCCGTATCAAGTGAGTAAACTTTTTATTTCTTAAAACTTGTAAACATACTGTGGCATAGTTCATGGCTCACATGAGCTCCTGAAAAATTGTTTGTATCATTTAGTCTAAATATTTGGTACATTTTAACATTTTAGAAACAACAATCTGATATCAAGAGGATGATGAGACGCAAATTTAATTCTGCTGAACTTCAAAATGCTGCTCAGTTGGATGACGCAAGTAGAAAGACGGAATTGGAAAGCAACTTTCAGCTTGCACTATCACATTACCAGTATGTTGTAAATCGTTTGGATAGAGATGCTTAAGTATGATGTATTATAATAGGATCGTTCACCTGGCTTCCTGCGTTCTGTTTTTAAAGCTCAATTCAATTCATTGATTGTCCTACAGTAATAGTAAATTTTTTAGAAACTGAAATTAACGTATTTCATCCAGAACTATGATAAATACCAACATTTGAAAAAATAAGCGTCAAACTTCATTGAAGCTTTTATGTTGTTTTACCTAATTGTATGATCATGATCAAAGACTTCGAAACCGATGTAATGTAATTAATTAATATTTTCATTTTGTATTAAACTCACGTATGAATTTACTAAAGTATTATATCAAGTCTTTAAAATGATTTGCGATTTCTTGTGCTGTTGCCATCAGCCCTATACTAGTTAAATTTGTGATCATTGCGACTGCTACGCCATTTACGTCTGGTAAATTTTGTTTTGATTGACCAAGTTCATTAGATGTAGAAGTATCACAATTATACGACTTCTTTTTTTCTGGAAATACTAGAAAGAGAATGGAAGAAGCCCCAATTGCAGCCCCACCGTGATAGACAAACATTAAATCTCTTTCTTTGCAAAACATGCATTTTCGAAGTGGCTCTGCCACGCGGAATCCTAAAGCGTATAGGTTGTCAGGTGCTTGTGGGATGGCTGTAATTGGATTACCGGTCCACATCGTTTTGATTGTTGATTGTTTTAAGAATGGAAGCTTCGGCAGTCCCTTGTCTTTTGAAAGACGTAAATTGTTTCAAGATTATTATTACACGATAAACGATTTTTAGAGGGCATGGAAAAAAAGAACACCTACCACACTTGTTCAATGCATGTCCTTCGGGCGTCTGCATAGAGTACAATAGTATGTTAGCAAATTGAGTTAGATCCGAAACATTAGATAGGAAACCACCTCCTGCCCATTTGTAAGAATTATCAACGTACGGAGAATTTATAATTTCACCGTCTTTAAGTCTCGTGTAGTAGCTGTATAGTGGAGTAAGATTGTGTATTAGTTCGAAATGAAAAATTGCGTCTTTGAAAATTAATTAAGCGCACAAACCTAACTCGATTGTAAATTATGGGCTCGGCTAGGTCAAGTGTTGTGT
>JAQIXX010004343.1:0-16551 GCA_034700605.1 Willowsia nigromaculata
AAAATTTCAAAAATAGGCCAGAAAAACCGTACGGTAGGCCGGCAAGCATTCTTTAGAGGCCTGAAAATCCCTTCCCCTTTCGCTATGACCAAGGTGAACTTATTTGTGCTAGTTTGGTTGGTGAGTGGGTGGATGGAGGGATCACCAAGGACCATCTTTACATTTTGACATTGTCTACACAAATAGCTCTTACTAACAGTTGTGGGGAAAAATTATGAAAGTTTTATCTTGAAAGGACAAGTTTCTCCAGCACATTAATAGTTTGATAACTCTTTTCTCTTGCTTTTTTAAACGGTCTCGTTAAAATAATCTTGTCGCATTTCCAACTTTGAAAGATATGCTAAAGTTTTTCTTGCGGTTATGTTCGTGTCATAAAATTTCACTGCGAATATGAGGCCGATTGAGACGATTATCTAATCTAAAAATTGCACGGTAGTGCTGCTGCTATTGCGAATTCCAAATATAATCATCTTTCTCAGCCTCGAATCTACGTTATCTCTTCACGTGTTAACGTTTATTCGAGCTCTGAAGGTTTATTGTCCTTTCATAGTGTTCTTTCCGCATCCTCTTCAATCTTTAGAATAAGAACCTTCGGTGTAATACAACTACGTGCACATCATATTGCGTTTTTCGTAGGGATTTGAAATATGAAGTCTTTTTTCTCTCCGAGAAGAACTAAAACTGCGACGTGACAGGAAGAAGAAGAAGACCTCCTGTCTGTCGAAAAAAAGATTGATGAGGTGTGACAAGCTTTTACTGGAGCTACTCTACTTGTTCCTCAATAAACCAAAATGCTATATAGAGCAAATAAATACACTTAAAGCCAACCACAAAAAGTCCGTTCCAAACACTTCCTGCGTGTAGAAGAGCAGCCAAAATTGCGTCAAGTAAGAATATGAAATTGTGTGGTTCTGCTTAGTGCTAGCACATTATTTCCATTTTATAGACTTCACACTTACAAATAGCTGTTCGGCAATACTACAGACAGATTTTTTGGGGAAATCGTACTATTGAAAAGGGTAACAAAGTGTGAAATACATTCATTGTTATAGTGTATTCTAGGGGCTTCTTATATGGTCATGTCGTCTTGCCTCTTTAGCGTCTTCTCTAAGCTCTACACTGTAGAGTCTACAGCGAAAGGAAGAGGAAGAAGGGAGAAGCATGTAGTAATGGATTTAAAGCATTAACTTCTTTCATGTTATGTAACTGTCCTCTATGATCATCATCTCCGTCGCTCTTCTTTACGTTTTTCGCAGCGACTAGATATACCGTGACGCACATAGTAAGTCATCGCCAAAAGCATGTCTGTCATCATCTCTTCTGAAAGGGTGTAAAGCAAAAGATTTTTTTCTATAGTCACACTTGAAGGGTTACTTGGTACACAGAGATTATCAGCTACCCATTATTCATGCATTATGTCTATACACCATGGAGCGCCTATTTGTGCCGCAATTTGAGTTTATATTTTACCAACAAGATGGGAAGAGATATTGGATAGCTTTTGTGTATGGATCTGTGTACATTTTTTAATGCGCCAGAAAGCAGGGACAATGGGATCAGAGTAATAATCGTGTGAAACGTTGTTTCAAACTCAAACAATATCTACCCATATATAAGTAGAAAAACAAAGGGATGCAGACAATAAGTATAGGACTGTATTGTCTTGTGTATCACACATAACTATGATCAACATTCACATAATCTCATCATGCATGAAAAAACTCCGATTAAACTTTGCTTGTTTGAGTATAGTAGTCAGTCATTGGGATAATTAACTCACAGTCTGAGTTTGGGTACAAGTGAAATGAAAGATAAAAAAAAGTTTGTAGCATAGTAGTACGATAAGGTACATGTCGGCTGCAATTCTTGTCGTTTTATTTATCAGCACAGAAACTTATCCACATATTCCACTTTTCACATTCATTCTACAACACCCGAGGCTCACTTGGCGGAATTGAAACCATCAAATTAATGTCCAATGTCACTTTGTAATTTCGTTTTCGTCAATTTTTTGTGTGAAGTATTGCGGGTCGCAATTTGTTTTTTGTATTTTTTTTCAACGATACAATGTACAATTCTTTCGAAAAACCAAAACCTCACCATGAAATATTAAGGAATGTGGGAAAGGCAATCAATGAATTGCTTTTGTGTATTCTCTATGCTTTATCACATGCCCTCCAACCCAGTGTACCCACATAAATAAATACTGATTATGTGGTGGCGGTTATCGCATGTTCGCATTAATTACATGGGTAAAGATTTTTTCTTCTCCGTTGTCTTCCGAAGCAACTATTTTTCTCAGGCCATTATTTATATCTCATTATTATTATAAATGTAGGTACGTAGCTTCGATAGCGGGCTATCTTTCCTCCAATACCAAACTGAACGCTGTCAAAATTTATTGCAAAACTTTTCTTGCCATTTTCTCCCTGAAGGAGTAACTATAACTAATGGGCAGCGGGTTCTGGATAGAATCTGGCACGAGCCTACGCTTCTGATCTTTTCTCTCCTCTGGCTATCAACAAAAAAATAATGGAATTATTTCGAGATAACATCAATGCTCATCACAGATGGTACATTGTGGAAACGCCGACCAAACAATATAAGTCTGAGCACCCATTATTACAGACCACTTTACTAAACGCTTTCAGAACCTACCTATATACACAAGTTTCTTTGTGTACCCGGTGTACTTGTAGAGCGCTTTCACTCTAGTAATGCAGCAAAATGGATTTTCTTTCTCTTTATGTAAAGGGGTTCCGTTCCGTTCTGTCTACTCAACAGTGGAACGACGAAAGTGATGATGATCGCTTTGTGGTTTTTCCATTAGTGTGTTACACACTTATTGCTATTATAGACCAAATACTATGTGTCATCATCACATTACTACTCTCCATCTATGTGTAATATGATATTATGATGCTGTATGATACTCGGCTAGAACATGCTGTATAACTGGATAATGATCGCATGAGAGATTTTTAGGAGAGGACCTCATCATAAAGCGTCCTCCTTATCTTACACAATCGATTTTTGCCATTTACTTTCACCAGCCGGCGGAGAGTAAAAATGTATTTGGAAAAGTTATTGAACTCGCTTAGCTTTCTTTTTCGCTCTGGAAAACAATGTATGGGTAGACCCTTGGCAAAATTCTTCTCTTAATGGGCTTATGCTCAGTCATCTGAATAATATTTGCGGAGTAAAGTAAATAGGCATACTTACGTATATAAAATCAATTGTGCCAAAGCTTTTTTCCCTGTCGGTTAATGTCTCTTTTTGATTCATTCTCTTTAGGAACGAGAAAAGGCAATGATGACTTTTGAAATAAAACGACATCCTCTCTATTTCCAAGTTTCCTTTCTTTAGAAAAGATAAAGATATCATCTGAAAGTCTGCAGGAGACTTGCTTTTAATTCCTTGTGTTATTTTACACTGCACTTTACTTACATAAAAGTGAATGTGCTGAACAAAAGAAGAGAATGTAGAGCAGGTCAGGCCAGCAATTTGGCAACAGCTGTGAATCTTTTGGTAGGGAATCTATTCATTCCAAAGTAATAATAAATTACTTTCCTCTGCTTTTAATATATTCGTTATGGCTGTTTGTATTTGCCAAGAAACTTGGGTCATAATAATAGTTTGCAGAAGAAAGCAATGAAAAATCCAAGTGCAGGCTTCGTGTAAAGTGGCAATAGACAGAGACTTTCTTTTCTCTTGAGGAGAAAGTACTTGGGTTTTTCTGTACCATCCCTTCACTGCCAAGTACCGAAGGCCCGCCCGGCATTTCATGCAAAGTTTGACTGTTTGGTTATGAGGCCTGTTATAGCTGGAGGTAAAAACCATTTTCTTTCTAAAATACTGTTATTAGTTTGTCATTATATGAGGCAAACCGGAAAAGAAATTCCCGCTTCCCCCCACAAAGGAAAACGGCTAAATCTATTGATTACGTAATAAAACAAGTACGTAAGCATTTCGTGTATCCAATCCAATCCAAAGCCACGCATAAAGAAAAACAAGCAACCAACCAAGGGCTGTTGGATATCTTCCTGTTGGTTTCTCATACTATTGACTATGAACCACTAAAGCAGCTTGCATACCAACACAATTTGTCTTGTGTTACGAAAAACATACTGAGCAAATGAAAGACTAACAAGTAAGAAATGACCTTTGTCACACGAACAAAAGAACGCTCAAGAGAAATCAATAAAAGTCATGAACAAAAATATTAGTTTTGGTCGATCAACGTGAACCGTGGGAATGTAACAGCTTTTTTTACTAATTAAATCATGTGTTCTCTATCATTTTCTGGCATGAAACACGTCAAGTGACCTAATAGCCACAACCTAACAAAGAGTGCTTATTTCCTTTCATTGGAAATGTAGGTGGATGTGGTTTGGTCAGGGAAATGAAATAAATAGAATTGTGACACATTATGATTCAGATGACTATGGCATGTCATGTGGGGTCTGACATAATAATGGAATATTTTTAGAATCTCATTTCTTTTATTACGAGTATAACTGGGTTCGAGTGAAAGTCACGGCTTCCCTAGGAAGAAGGTATAGTCGTTATAATAACCGCAATCATAACTTGGGAATGGTTTATAATACGTGTGTTGACCTATGTATACGCAATCCATATAATACTGAATTATACATTTGTTCAGAAGAATAATATCATACAATTACACTTTCATCTTGTTTTTTGTGCTGGACTTGTCATTTTCTCTATTCCCTTGCTTCCGTTCTGACAAATAATGATTATTATGTGCAATACTGACCCTGAACCATCGAGTTTCTATTCTGTTCCGTTGAATCGTGAGAGAAGAAACAGTGTTGGTAGTGATTACGTTCGCAAATTTTCAGTAGCCCTGGACAAGTCTAAAGCTTATTGTGTTTTCATAGTGGATTAGCTGGCCAAGAAGGGGAATGGTGTTTTTTGTCTTCCACGTCATAAAAACCCAGGACACAGCAGCTGTGTTACCATTTCCCTTATTTTGCTGATGGCATTACGTCCAATTCGTAAACATCAGACACACGGAACTAACGACTTTCTCCTCGACCACATAATAAAACACACCATTGTTTCACAGGTTTTTTGATAAAATATGAAAAACATCGTAATGGCATAGCACGCACAGAGACATGTGGCATATGCCTAAATGACACATTAGGGTAATCTGCAAAAGTTGCCTGTGGACTTGACGCAAACAAAATATGTATATACATTGAAAAAACTGCTACGGGCAAGGCTTGACCAAGATAGATTGTACGTGATTGATCTTGTCTAGCTATGCCACTGTTAAGCCGACGAGGCATTGGATCATGTTGGTTTTAGCTTTTTGTTGTTTATTTATAAATCGCGTTCTATTTGCACCTTTCTATGCATGTGCTATCATCTTTTGCATACATTTTCTCTGTTGAAGCTTTCTCATTTTCTACTTTCACCAGCTAAATGCTGAGGTATTCTTTTAATACTTCTTCCCATAACTCAAGCGACTTGTTTCTCTCATTCTAATTTGCTAAATGTGTTTTTTATTGTCTATTTATAGGTCACGTCTGGAGTATTACGAATACAAAGTGTAAATCAACTTGCTATATCATCGACCCGCATAATTTGGATGCGATAAATACCTCACCTAAATAGTTGTGCAGGCAGACTGCTACGTCATCCATTATTTATTGTCACTGTTTAGTTCTCTACATGCCGTTTGCTGCAGTATCAGATTTGCAATCGACTAGATTCAGATCTTTTTTATGTGCAAATAGCCAACTGCATGTCTATGTATTTGTCAACTTGGAATTCCAAGCACATCCAGAGTTTCAAAGGGACTAAAGAGGATAATACTTTCAATTCCGCCAATCCTGGATCAACACTAATTTCGCGAAACTCAGTTTTTTAAATCCCTGGAATGCTGGAAATACTTTCAATTGAAAACAACCACATGAAAACAGCCATTCAATTGCAATTGTGTCTTCTCTCAGCAGTACACGTGCAGAGAATCTCAAGCAGAAAAAAGTGTTGAGTGAAAAGAACAAAGTAAGAACTTTTCCAGTGACTATACCAAAGTTTAATCTTCAACAGAACAGTTTTAGCCCATGCAGCATATAAACTTTCCCCAAAGTCAGACCACCCGCACTTGTCAGCAGATATGTCATTAGCTACCTACTCAGCAGTAAGTTTTTCCCTTCTCTATTCATTTCAACAACTGAAAGCTTGATTACAGATATTACATTCCATTTCCAAATACCAAGTATGCATGTCATGTATGCTTCATGGTGTCAAGTTAACCAAAGCCGTCATCACTGTCGAATACTCGTACGAGAGCCGTTTTCTCTTTGAAAATGGTCCGACACATGTGTGTTGCGTAGTATTCCATAAAGCAGATACTTCCTCTCCTTATAAGGCAACACAAGTCTAGCTGAATCACAGAATAGGAAAAAGGAAATTAAGAGGAAATTTGATTGTAAAAAATCTCAAGGCAGGTATTGAATACGTGGAAAAATTCTATATTTAACCTCTGTTATGGCTCTATTAAACTTTTACTCCTAAAAACTCAGAATTGAGCGATGGTTTTTTATTCTATGTAGTGTAGTAAACACAAGTATATTAGGTACTTATAAGCTAGCAAAGAGCAATCGTTACATAACAAAAGTGGAAACAGAGTACTACAACATATTTTTCTCGTTTTCCTATTTTTTAACTGAGTAAGCGTGAGCGTGATTTTGTTTGACTGTAAACTGAATATTTTATTTGAGGAGAGAAAAAAGTTTATCTTTAACAGGCTGAAAATCAGAACAACTACATGTTTTACATAGTTAAGTTGAGCAAACGAGTGTTTGCTCAAGGAAGCAAGAAAAAACTGAAAGAAAAATTGCAAGGAAATTGGCTACGTTACGTTCTTTTGCTCCTCGAGGCACCGGTTGTGAAGTAAGACGCTGTTCAATTGCTGGTTTTAGGTATTTTTGCACGTTGTACATACACTCTCTAGATTTGAACCGGCGGATACACCTTCCTAAATTCATGTACCTATAAAGAAGTATGACTCGCACAAAAGAACATTTTGTGCCAACAACAGGCTTAGTTTGTGAGATGGAGTGAAAGCAAAAAATAAGAGAGGCAACTCAAGAAGTGAAAGGGTGCTCTGCTACAAGAGGAACGTGACATGTACACTTTGTATACGTATACGAATAGCTAAAAGTTAAAGAAAAACATGTTAGGTGGTTGTTTAAAATTCTGTAAACACACTTCTTCCAAAATACTGCTTTTCTAATAAAAAAATCAACAACGAACTTACTACCGGCATGGTATCGCCATTTTGACAGCGAGAAGTTACTCGGAAAATAAAATTGCAACTTTTTATTTATTTTACAGGATTCGTTGGCTACGTCGTACTCTCTGATAAATTTATTGTCTGGAATGTATCCTGTGGACTCGACGTATCAAGATGAAAGGAGTGGGGTGATATAAGAATGTGAAATAAACCCAGTGAATAAAAACTTTTTCCTGGATTTGGGTAAAACCAGAAAAAAGGTTTTCCATCGTTGTAAATCGTTGTTTATGTTCTCAAGTGAAAGCTAAGAATTGCAATTTTGCAGAAATGATTAATTAGACTAGAACAAATAAGGTCTTTTACTGTATCTGTGTAAGACAGCAAAGCATGAAAAATGACGTCATTCATCATAATCCCGGAAAGAAAGCTAAAAAGTGATTACATGTTAAATGTGACGTAAAACAAAAAAAGAAAACGGAAATATCATAATCAAAGCAATTACTATTGTCTCCCGTAGGAGATATATCATCCCATAACAGTTTCTACCTTGTTGTGTTATAATGCAACACGGGTGGTCTTACACAACCCAACCCCGTCTTCAATCCTTGTAGAAAGCTTACGGCATTGTGTTGCATATTATTATTAATTTTGTATAATATGCTCTACGATGTAGCAAATACTTTCTCCGCCAGACGCATATGCAATATCTGAGAAATCTTCTTCTACAGAACCTATGGGTTAGAAGCCATAGCGAGCCAAATAAACAAAGAGATTTTAATGATAGCAGCGGTAACATTAGCATTATTAGCAGCTTGGATAACACCACAGCGAGATTTGCTACATCCTACACAGCTTCTAAATCACCTTGTTCATCCCAGCACCTCAATAAAAATACAAAAGAAATTCACAATACCCCTACCACAACAGCAGTTGCTTCATATATTGTAGATTTAGATGTACAGCCTTCAAATAATCATAAAGACGATATAAACACTGCAATAGTCCCATCGTCAAAGAACAACAGGACCTCCGCGAAACTTTCTCTTTCTTCAACACAAGCCTCTTCTGAGATTAACAGGGTTAGTCATATCACCAGTCATAATAACAATAACAACAATAACCATCCTCATCATAATCGAGTTAGGAGCTCGGTAACTCGGCGTGATAGAAGGGATGTTGAAGACGTAATCTCTCCAAAATTTCGCCAGTCTTCCATTCGTAGAAACTCAAGTTTTTCGTCAGGACAAAGACCTCAATTTCAACCCGTAATTTTGTCCCTCACTCCGTTGAGCAAATCTGCAAAGAGAGAGTACTGCAATAATAACGGTGAAAGGAGTGTTGGTGGTGGAATTACAAGCATTTTCCATTCACCTACAAACGCCGCATCACTTGTGCTGCCATCATCATCATCCTCATCTTCCACATCAGCAGCAACAGTCCAATTTTTAAAGGACGAACCTTGGGACAAAAATGACAATGACGAATGCTTAAAGGATATCAAAAACAGAAATACAATTACAGAGGATATCTGGAGAACTGATAACAGGAGTGGTGTTATAAGCATAACAACTTCTACGCCTACTTTGGATCATCGACATCATCATTCGCATCAGAAGGCAGATCACGAAAAGCAAAGTTTATTGCTGAGAGTGAATGATCCACTGCTCCAGATAGTCGACGAAAAAGAGAGGAAAATTGTTCAAGCGAACATCGTCGATGACAGGAACAAGGAAGAGAAAGTACTCGGGAAGAGGAGAAAGCAAATTGAAAAAATAGGAAAGAACTCTTGTTCTAGTCGTCGTATTAGTAGTAGCAGTGATAGTAGTGGGATTGATGATGATGAGAATGTTTATGTCTCTACCGCTTCAGAAGAGACAAATGAGTCTAGTACAAAAGGAAGTAGTACAAGTAACTACATCACTATCCACAATAATAAAAGTAACAACATCGTTTTCCTTGTAACAAGTGGGACAAGTCCGTCCACAGCGTCATCAAAAGTACAACAGGAGGAACAAGATTGTTGTACAATAAGTTTACCTGAAATTCAATCAGAGGAGAAGAAACAACAACAGGAACAACAGCTTTCATCTTTTGTTGAGAGGAAGATTGACAAGAACGTCCCCAGACAAAGAGGAGAACCAACAACTGGCAGGACAATAGGTACACCCACGGCAAAAAATAGACAACAGAGAAGACGTAGTATTGCGTGTAGCAGTAGTGTTTACAGCACAGGTTCATCATCATCATCGTCACAATTTTGGAGAATAGAACCTGTAAACGGGAAAATAAAGGAGAGAAATAGCATCGACAAAAGTGAAGCATTAAGGCAGATTCAAAGCTGTCGAGAAAGAGCTGCTGGGAGGCAGGAATATGGGAAGTTTCGTGCTGACAAGGAGAGTATAAACAGTAGTGGCGTAAGCCTAGTAAGTGAAAAAAGTGTAGTGGAAGAAGCAGGAGATAAAGCTATCCAGGAAAAAGTTAAGTTTTCCGATTCCCCACCAACTTTATGCAGGTCTCCTAAATCATCGTTATCATCATCCTCAACAGTAGCAGCAAAAGGAGAACCAATCGCTACAAAAGTAAGGAGAGCATCACGAGGAGAGGAGACTGAGGTCGACTCAACAACGCACACTACAGCTTCAGCAGGAAGAACTATCCGAGATCAGAGTTCCCCAAGTTGCTCCAGTCGTATTACGACTTTCACCAGAGACAGACCCTACTCAAGCACCAACAGCACGACTAGCATTAGCAATAGTAGCGGCACTTTCTCTTGCTCTCCTATTAGCAGTGTATCTGACTTGGCGAGCATTGTTCTTGTGACCACTTCGTCCGGAGAACCACACGAGGATTACGAGGAGGAGAATAGCAGCAGAATCAGTGCACCTGTTGTTGCTCCGTCGTCTTGCTCGTCAACTTATTCTTTGTCTTCAATTTCAACCGTTTTGTCCCATAGTCCAACGGCAATTACTGATGTACTTCCTTCATTCACGAATAGTGGTGACTCAGATGTAATAACTGGTGGTTATAGTGGAAGCCTTTTTGTTGAAGGGCTTAGTTGCAGTCATAAAGTAAACCAGCGAAAGAAAAGTATTAATGGTTATAATAATAATAATAGCAGTGAAACTACAAACAGTGAAAGTAAAAGAATAAGGAAACGTTCCTCATCTATTATTCAATGCTTTTTGTGTACAAAAGGTTTTAATTTATTTGATAGTCCGAAAAAACTTTTATCTGCGATTTTCCGCCGACGACGGTGTAGCAGACGTCAACAAAATAAGAGCAGTAATAGAATATCTTTGTCTGGCTCTCCTTCATACTCGTCTTCCGCTTCTTCGTTGAATAAAAATAGTAATAATAAAGCGAACAATAATAATAACAGAAGATTCAATAAACGAGCTCGGAGACGACGCTCATTATTGAGACTAACCACTCAGGTTACTAGTCGTGGTCCTACAAAGACTGAGCTTCGACTCTGGGCCACCATGGATCACGAGGATTTGATTCGCGAGCTTCCTCAAATCGAGAAGCTAAGCAATCAGGAGCGTCTTCGTCTCGCCCATAAACGGCGAATGCTCCAGCTGAAAAAATTCCAGCAGTATGAAAAAGAACTGAACAGCAATTCCAAGAAGCATCGAGGAAATAACGACCTGGAGAGGAGGAACTTGCCGGGCAAGCATAATATTAACAATCATCATGGTGGAGTTCGGAAAGGGTCAAGAAGAATCCGGTTTAGGAATAGCATTATGCTTCTGGAAGCAGCTGGACGCAATGACGTCGAAGAAGGTAAGCACAAAAACAAAGTGGGGAAAGTAGAACGTGGAAAAGTAGTAAAGCCTTTAAGCAAGCCAAAAATAAAGCAAAGAATGAAAAGAAATGGAAAGAAAACATCAATGAAATTCCATGTTTCCATTATTTTTATATTGCGGGAGAAAACTTACTTTTTTCTTTTAGCTGTATTCAGCTTGTACACAAAAATGTAACCGAAATGCAAATGTACGTATCATGATGACACGGAAAATGTACGTAACCGTTTAAAAAGAAAGACAAAAAAGAAAAAGTTTTCGTATTTTTTGAAAAGCTTGCTGAATTTTACATGAAGATCAAGTTGAAAGAAAGAAATTGCTTTTACAACTGTTTTACATTTTGGCAGAGAAAAACTCGTTGTCTTTATACCGTCCCCTTTCTGTACACATTTTTTAGCTTTTAAATTTTCTGCTACTTTTTGCTTTTACCTATCTAGTTTCTCTGTGCGCTTTTTTGTATTGCTGTTAGTGTTTTTGTGAAAGAGATCCACTATCTATTTATTCTTTGATGCTTTTTACCTGCTCTTAATACTTTTTCGCTTTGGTCTTGACGATGATGATACAGAAATAGTGTTCCCACTTATCCTCTTCCTCTTCCCACGTACCTTTCCATTGAATCACTTTCCTAAAAAAAAGAAGAAAAACCGGCAGAGATGCAGATGGAACTGTATAGCTTTGTGTTTCCATTTTTATTTCTTGGTATACATCGAAGAAAGGGCCCATATTATAGGAAATACTAAGACAAGAGATAATGGAAAACTGAGACATTTTGTCTAGCTGACTTACACACTCAAACCGTTGTAGGGAGTTGTCCTCACCTGCTGCGACGAGGAAAGTTAGTGAACATGATATGTCATCTTTGAAACTACTGCTGCTTTTCTTTACTTTTGCCACACAGACACGAAAAATATCGTGAAAAGAAAATGAAACAAAAAAGAAGAACATTTTACATCTCATGCATTTATTTAGGTCAGGGATAAAAATGAATTCTACCGCTGCTAACTGTTTGAGTAGGATTATATTAGTATATATTCAATAGTAAAAAAATGCGGGGAGGAAAGAAACAACATTGCACACGGATATGGTAAGTGCAAATAATAAAACTGAAAGCCAGCCTTTTCGTCTCGCTGCAAAAAGAGTCAGTGGGGAACAATAAAAATAAGGAGAATATGATATGATCCAAAACCAAGTTTTTAAACTAGGAATGGTGACAGGAGAAAACGATAGTAGTCGGGAGGAAATGAGAAAATAAATCAAAAAAGCGTTTATATAATTTCCCGTGTGCTGTTCAACGGGAGTTGTGATGATGTTTGTGTTCTACCTCTCTTCTTAACACAGTGGGCACCGAGCTACTTATTTTACAACTTTAAAAAAGTTTTGTAGGAACCCGGTAGTAGCGGTAGTCATTTCTCTTCTGTCTTTTGCAAAGCTGAAATGTAGGTGGATGAGCAGAAATTGAGTTCATAAATAAAGAAAGAAAAAAAAGTACAAGGCAAGCACATTTATACCCATTTACCCAGTTTCCTCTCGAGCAAAGTTGAAATACTGCACCCAGCAGTCTATGCACTCTGCAGCAACAAACACAAGCAGTTAGTTTAGTGGAACTGGGAAAAAAGAAAGCGGGAACAAGAATGAAGAAGAATTAGTGTGTTCTTTTTCATGCTAAAGTTGACAGGTAGTTGTGCAGAAGTGCAGGCGTTGTAGGAGGAGAAAGTGTAGCAGTTGTGGTGAAAGTAAGAAAAGTAAAAACTCCGTAGTAGGAAATGTTTGACTCGACTTTCCATTTCCCATTCTGAGTTTTCTTCCTTTTTGTACTTTTGGAAGGATACAGTGGATTTCTAATTTAGAACGCAGGTATAGGGTAAAGCCACTACTTGTGAGTTAGAGTTGTTGAATTTATGGTAGGGTGCACTTTAAGGATTTTAAGGCATTTACCGTGTACTTTCTTCTTTTTTGCTGCTTCCTCTTTCATCTTGATATCATAATATGTATTATCCATTCGTTTTTACTACTTTCCATCGTCCAAATGGACATATTTTTGGGATGAATGGTAGAATAAACATGAACGACAGAGAATGAAAGAGGAAGGACGAAAGGACTACCTGGAACACATCATCCATCCGTGTGTGCAAACAGGCAAAAAAGTATTTATTAGGGCTGAATGAGTAATGCTTCCCAAAGTACTTTCACTCTGTGTGCACCTCTCACAAGTTTCCCCTTTCTAGTGTAAACCATGCATGAAAATACCGAGAAACAGGAAGCTTGTATGTTTATGGAATGATGATGATGATGGCACTTAAACCAACGTTCCTCAGGCAGTTTCCTTGATGCTAGAGGTTTTATTGCTGTTACTTTTGCTGTTACTACTGCACTTTAAAGAGATACATATTATTACGCAACGGTTGGAAAATACTACATAACGATTTAAAATGGCGATGAGCTTAGAATAGCAATTTAGTGCAGGTGAGATAGTGGAATTCTAGAGGCGACACGAAACACATAGCTTTCTTGCAGTTTGTCCATGACCGTAATCTTTGATAGCTCACGTGCTGTAAAACATGCCTATTTCCTCTTGTTCAAACATAGTCCAGGAGACACATTTATTTAAGAATACAGGGACACATTATAGGCTCATAGCATTAAAGTACCGGAATAGCGTGAAAAGATGTTGCAAAAAGAGTGGTTTACGCTTGAAATGCAATTTAAGTAAATACACAGCATTGTGTATTTAGGTTTTTATGTGTTATTTGGGAATAGTACAGTAGCAAATATATTTTAATACGTGATGATTCCATCATGATGTCGGTACACATGTTTTTCCGTCACGATACGTCTACGTTTCCGGAGGTGCAATGTAAATATGAGTAAAAAACTGTTTTTGAAATGAATCACTTTATGACAGATAAAAGTCAAGTTCAGTCAGCATGAAAATTGAGCGTGGGAAATGAGTCAGAATGTATTTACTTGTTGTGCAAACTGGAAAACATTATTTTGTGGTTTTTCCTACAAGTAGTTGCAATTCCTGTTGCTTCTAACACTATGGAAGGTTTACATGCAAATATTTAAACAAACTTGAAGTAATAAAAAAATTCGAATTTGCACACATTTAGAAAATGATATTACCAACTACCTACGTGTTGGGATAATGAAACTTAAAGTGTCATATTACTATTACGTAGGAGAAAGTTTCGCAACAGTGCAAATTCGTTTCAATTTCAAGTTCTGACTAGTTCAAGTTCATTTGTATTAAGGCAATAAATGATGAAACAAAATACTTCTGAAAAATTGAAATCCGTGGAGAATATTGATGCGAAACACTATTTATTTTTCCTATTCCCAACGGATTCATTATAAAGATAAATAGCTCACGAACGATGTTTCCGCATGACTGCTTAAAGTTATTAGAAATTCGAAGGCTTGAGGATTTAGATTATAACTGAAAAAGAAGCAGAGATCATCAATAAATGGATCGTGACATTTTCCCAGTAAACCGTGTTATCTGTTATTATCGAATGAAAAAGCAATTGTCTAGTCCTGAAAAATTGGCAATTAAAAAGTTAAAATGGATTGGAAAATACAAGATTGACTGTTTCCTCTATCTAAGAATTGAATTATTTCAAAAATTGTTGTTTGTGTGTTATAAGTATTGGTAATAATCAGCTCAGAATATTGATGCTAAACTTTTCCGTAATTGTAAATTAAAGTACATAATTCTACAAGCAGAGTTTTCAAATTGAAATTAGGAAATTTAGAATGCATAGTGTACATTTGTTTGACTCAAATTTCAAGTGAAAGTAATGCATTTTCTAGAATATGTCGCAACGAAACTTTCTTTGCTTTTTGTTTTTTGTTTAAAAGTACGTTAAATATCTCGAGTGTTGCACATCAAACTTCAAAATAATGAGTAGATTACGCAAGAAATAGAAGAAATCTAATATTTTTTGCCATTTTGTTGAATGTTATTAATTTAATTAAAATTTGTTTTCCTGGAAAGCAATGAAGAGTGAATATACATTGAAAAAATTGTTTCTCTATACAGTGATGAATATTTGATTTGCCAGTACAAAGAAGATTTGATGATTTTTCACTTTTTTGTGAGTACATTCACCTTTTCAACCTAATCTCTCTGTCTTAAAATGCAGCTTTTCGAATCGCCCACTGTAGTACTGTAACTTACGGTTATATTGTTGGTTAACTCAATTGATAATACACGGTATCGACTATTAAGAAGCATGAATAAGGATGTGTATTCAAATTCACTCCAGGATGTGTACTGAATACATTTACATCATTAATGCCATCTCAAACAGCGTTATTTGTTTGCTATTGATTACACTAATTAATACTCAGTGAAGCAAAAGAAAAACAGCGTTTTAGTGTTGTCAACCTAACGAGCTCGTTATTGTTCACACAAACATGTTACAAAAGACCTAGCCATCACAGATATAACCTATAAGATGTTATATAAGGGTTGATAAAAACACATTGTTTTCATTTTTTCTTGTTTGTTACCTTCTTTTGATTAAATACGCAATGCTTTTAAAAATAGTATTAGCATATTAATAGTGTGTTCAGATTCCGCTCCGGAACCCCCCAATCCCACCTGCACCCACATCATATTATGCCTTTCTTTTGTTTACATCAAATAACGACTTGACAACTTACCCAACATCAAGGCAAGTCATACAACGAAATTGAATATGTTTTTCATTCTAAGATGATTAGATGATAAGGTGTTTGATATGAAACAGAAAATCGATCGGGATCTTATCGAATGACGGGCTGTCATCGCTTCTCATGTAAAATATGTTACATAGCTGTCCTTCTTCGTTTTTCAAAATTGGTATGCTCTCCCATGAAAATTTGTTTAAAGGAAACAAATAATAGGACAAAGTAAGCCGAAATATTCTAAGACACGTACTACCATATACATTTACTTCCGGGAAGGGATATTTAATAGGTCCGATTTCATATTCAACGAAAAATATACTTCTGTCAACGCAAGGAGCTGATCCGCAGTTCAATAAAAGCATATTGAATAGGGAATAATAGAACAAAAAATCCCTTTCTCCATTGCTCTCAAACAATCCATTTTTATGATTTTATCACAAAAGATTTCATACGTGTTACGTCAGGTTTGACATCATTCTAGAGAACCTAGAAAGTAGGAATTCTAATGTATTACACATGTGTATAAAATTGTGAAGCTGATATTTTTGCGCTTAAATTATTGCACACATACGGATGAGAAATATTGTAACAAGGAAATCACATCAAGGCTTGTTTTCTTATTATAATATCTATACTTATTTGAGCCATTCCTTCAATCCTTTTTCAATTTACTTTACCATCTTGTCTCTCTTGTGCGGACAAAGTCTTTATACTTTTCATTTATCTACCTTTACCCAAGCCTATTTGAATGAGGAGACAGTTTCCTATGACACGACGAAAGAAGTCTTGGGATATCTGGAGCTCCCC
>JAQIXX010004344.1:0-16546 GCA_034700605.1 Willowsia nigromaculata
TCTGGTATCTGGAGATTTTGGGGAAAGTATCTGTATCTGTATCTTGTATCTGAAAAAGTTCAGATACCAAACTCTGCGCATAGGTTACTAAACCCGCAAAATCAATCAATTTGTTTATAATCCAAATTGTACATGGAATTTCAAAAGAAGTACCCATTTAGTTAGAATATTCATCTATTAGTTTGTTCATTTTGACAAAAGCTGCTGCAGGCTCCGGAAGAAATTTATTTGCAAATGTTTATAAACATCAGGTAAGTATCTGCTGACAAAAGTAAATGGAAAATCCAGTTGGTACCCCCAGGACAATATTTTAAACTTATGTGTGGAATGTGTGACAACAACATACGGGATACTGATTAGCTCTTCCAAGAGATAACTAATTAATTAAAAATAATGAGCACGAAAGCAAGACTGTGAAACCAACAATTTAAAATTAAAGGGAACAACAAAAAATTGGAAATTAAGTACATATTTCCATCCACTAAATTGGGAATGAAACGAATGATAAATTGCTGGCTTTATCTACATGTTTTTCCAAAAAAAATTGAAGCAAAAATGCATTGGTCTTACTTTGAAATTCTAACTAACATTGAATCTAGATGTGCAAAAATTAATTTATAAGAATTTTCGCAACTGTCACTATCAAATTTAATAATTTTTGACTGTAAAAAAGACCTTGTCGTTATGTGGAGATGAGCATATTGCTTATCAGGAGACACTGAACAGTGACGCAGATTGATCAAATATAAAATGTAGAATTTTGGTTCCGCGGCAAAAGATATCATTCAACCAATAAACGGTAATGCACATTGGGCATTATGGAAACACCACTAGTCTCAAATTTTCTTAGGTTGCTGCGAACAGAGATAAGTACGAATTATAATTATGAGCTGATGTCATTGGAAGCAAAGTCTTTTCAGCGTTGCAAGTGGTCAGTGGTTAATCAAATATTCCCAAATTGCAGCTGATTCCAACGTGCACGATAAATGACGTATGGTTTGTCCTGTTCAATAAACTTTCCATTTATCTCTATTTCCACCTGTAAGAGCGACTGCTATTTCCACCAAACCTACAAATGTACATGTAGTTCTCATGGTAAATGAGTTGGTGGTTGTATATAGGGCCTAGGATAACTGCCTATTACTTTGCAACGAATTCACATATTACGATCTTCATCATAGATGACAGAGCAGACTTTCAACAAATGAGGTTAAATTTCCTAATTTCCTATTTTAACTTTTTTTGGAGGAAATGCTAATGACCCCCGAGACATTTATGAAAAAATTATTCATCACCTAAATGCATCTTTGAATTCACAAAATCTCAGAATAATGCCTAATTGTCTACACCAAAAGAATTGCCATGTAGAACGCTATTGAAAAATTGTCACTCTAGCCACACCTACGAAGACTCTCCAAAACTAGAGGTTATATTAACAATGCCAAGACAAATACTTTACGCCGTCGTATTTGTTGCTTTTTTATTTGAGTTGCTATATATGCGACTTATGTTGCATGAATGTAATTTTTAATGTCACATGCACATGAGTAATTTTCAAAACAGTTATTAAACAAACAACCACCTATTTATCTCTTGACAATAATGATCTCAGTTAGAGATTAAAACCTTGAAAAAATAAATAATGTTTTGTTTCAACATATTATAACATATATTATTACATGCATACAGCAGCATGAAGCAAATAGTCTCTGTATTGATGCAATAAGTTAGTAATTATAGTGAAAAAAATCCACAATAAGCATTTTGTCTCATCTTCATGACAACGAAACTACAATATATGTGCATGTTATACAAGTACTGTAATTTTCCTGTGTTCCATTCAGGATAGACGGAGTACAGTGACAGGTATAAAATTTAATGAACGTCAAATAAGTCACTTGTGATCCCATATTTTTCATTGCTTTCGCAAAACTATAAAGCATAGCTTCGCGTGGAATTATTTTGCTATCGTATATTGCGGAATTGGCGCCCCTCCGTGCCGTTCCTCCTCATTCTGAAAAATCGAAATTGGGAGGAAAACCCGCCAATTAAGTGTAATGAAGGCGCTGCTTAAATATTACATATTAAATAACTGAGACATCAGTAAACTATTAAAACATTTGCACAAATCTTTATTGTTGCTGCAAAGCTTTAACTTGGGCGTGTTTTTGGGCGTCCACTTGAAACTACCTTACTTAGTTAGGGTTTCACATAAAGTGTCTGATCCCTTGTTCATCCAAATGTAAATTTTCTGTGCTCATCATGTTCCTTTCCTTTAGTATTCTTGGTGTCTTTTCTACCCTCAATAACTTTTATTCTCATGTGTGAAGGGCACTCACTACTGTATGCTCGGTAATAGATCCAAACGTCACTATTTTTGTATGATGTTTTTTCAGTACAATTCTCTCACCCTTCAAATCATCCTTTGAAATACTAATTTCTTCCCAAGGAATAATAACTCCTTCCCGTCTGGCTTCTAATATACCACTGTTTGCAAGTTCGATACCTCTGTTTTAAGCTGCCATTTTTACCCCTTCTCTGGCGACTTCTCTGTCTCAAATGACTTCAAAAATTAGAGTAAACATGTTGTGTGTAGGCATGCAGTTGCATCAATGAAGCAGCAAAGTTATCTCCTTTTTTGGTGGGTTTTCCTCCCTCCAATTTTTTAAAATAAGAAGGGAAGCACGGTACGAAAGGGTGCAAACACCGCCATTTAAGGGTGCTGAAATCAGTTTTCCCTTTCAGTTAATTTCTATCAAGAAGGTACATTTATCAATTTTATTATCAGGCTGTTTAGTGACTGACATTTGACATCTATAAGAGGTTCTCATGCAATTTTCTATCCAACAGGAAATGAAGTGTGCCAATTATCTATTGATCAGAAGCTCACAGAAAGATTTAAGATTTATTAAAAGACGCTTTATCGCTACTTCGCGTAGACTAATAACTTCTGTTAAGCTATGTATAGGCGAATTTTTAAATATTCATAAAAATTCAATTTCCATTGATATTTCTATGCTATGAGCCACATAATTGTTGCCGTTTGACACAATAAATGGCAATTTCCACAGGCTTTTTTTCAGTTGTCTCCTAAACTATTTATACTTTCCGAGATTTGCTGCTTAATGGCCATAGTAGACGGATCGAGTTCACAATGCAGGCAAATCAACTCTGTATTTGATTGCTGCCAATCCAAGACGATGTTGTGTGAAAGTACATTTTGGAGATACTCACTTGGTATACACAGACATGTATGTGTCGTTCTCACCATCGTCTCCAACTGGCTGTTGCTGCTTCTCATCAACATACAGCTGGCATCGCCTTTGCCATAAGTGCCATCATTTTTTGTTGGCTTTTTTCTATGCTAAATGGCTTATCGCTTAATCAGCTTTCTTTACGCGCATCAAAGGGAAGACTTCTAAAACTCTTTAATAAGAATACATATTGATTATTGAAAAAATTTATTTGTAAATTGCATGCGTACTACGTGATTATAGCATAATGCTTATAATTTAAGTGACGTGTTCGTCGAATAATTTGCATCCAAATACCCACATAAAAAACATTTGAAAATTTTAAATACATACACATATACATATTGTTAATATTTGAACAAATGAAGCTAGCAAATAAGTGCTAGTACTCAGTACATGTACTTCTATCAGCGGAATTTACAAGTTGAAATGGAATTGATATTGAGTCTGTTAAATGGCTCTGATACCTGCAATTTTATAATTCCCAAGGAATAAGGATTTTGGGGTGCTAGCATGCTATTAAATTAAATTCTCGCTCGCCCTCGTCATAACCCCAAATTTTTCTGGGCCAGAAAAACCCTGGAAAAAGGTTTACAAAGCATACGGGCACACATTTCAAAGTTGATTGTTGAGTACTTCAAGGAAAAGGCATCTTTTGTTAGGCATCCCTCCTTATTTTCAGATTACATTAAAATATGAAGGGGCCAAAAGTAACGTTATAATGTTCCGAAAATTATAAATTAAACTTATGTGGTAGAATGTAATAAGTCGTCTGAATTTCTATACCAAAAACTGTATGATCATGATTTGGTGAAGTCCCCTATATATAACGCACACTCCTGGAAAACTAAGCTCCATTCACAGGTTCGATGAAATTCCACTAGCTTAAAGAAATCTGACAATATGTTCCATAACTTCCAAAAGAAATGATTGTTGTATCATAAAACTATCTCAAAGGAAACTGCTAATTGTTACGGCTTCTTAATTTGAAGAGCATTGCAGGGATTATCCTAACCAATCATGAGATTTTCAATTTCTTGTAAGTTTTAACGCCAGATAACATGATTTTAATATGGCTCTAGAATGTAATGTCAGCAGATTAAACTTGTGGACATTTGATATCGTGTAATGCTTTGTAAAAAACTTTTTTAGCTTCACGATGTTCAAAGCATGATCGTATGGCATTTGTTTCGGTTAAATGATTATTAAAGTCTTTTGACGTGAGACATTTTTCTTGTAAATAATAAGTCAAAATAAACAGTTGTAAACAGTATCGTCACAAATAGCTACAAAACGTATTTAAAAATTAAACTTACGAGGCATATGCTGTTCAAACTGATATTCAAAAATGTTTTCGGGTCTCTAAATTCATTTTTTAAGGAACTCTTCAATTAATTCATACTGCTCCTGATTGCTTTAATTATCAATATTTAGTAATTTTATTTCACAATAAGTGACAATTTAGGCCAGTTATATGTAAACACAAACCAAATACTTGATTGACGAAAATTCAATGTACTTTTTCATACATTACACAATCATTTACACGCTTATTGGGAACTTGGCTCTGGGTGTATTTCATATGCAACCCATTTCCCGCCAGCATACCAAAAATGCGCTCGCGTTAAAAGTGTAGAAATGGTTTTTTGGTCAGAGAAAATCTTTCCAAAAAACCCCGCTCTCACACGAACCAAGTACAAAATAATAGGAACTGTTTGGGTCCCAATTCCCTCAATTGCTTCTGTATATTCCATATGGCTACACAAAGTACCAAATTTCTACTAAAGATTAGTATTGAGCAGCACTTGTGCTAACCCATTTTCGCTAAGTTCTATATATAGTCATTTTCATTATATTTTCATACAGTTTTGTTTTGTAAACTTCAAAATCTCAATTAGTATTTCTACGAGTATTTACCAATTATCGCAGAACTTATCGTCTACAAAAAATTACAGAATCCAGAGAGTGCTGGGCAAAATGTCACTTCTTGAAATCAAAAGATTGCAATGCTCTGTTTACTTTCAAATGCTCCAATTTATTGCTTGTATAAGTTGGGTTTTCGTTTTTTCCAGAAAATGACGTGAAATCTATTATACTTTGATTGCTATCAATAGTAAAACTTTACAAATAGGCGTTGAATTATTACAATCTTAAATTCCATTGTGGCAAAACATGAAACATGTCACAAAAACAATAATAGACAAATCAACAGGCAGAATTTCTTCTATTAGCTTGGTTCCCCGCAAATATGATCTCGTATACATGTTTAAAACATAATACAACAGATAAAACACTAAGTTGGGTGTTTTATGATATTTTGATAGAAAACACCAAAATTAATAATTATTGCGAAATGGTTTCAGAAATTCCGTAAATAAATGCATTAGCAAAACCCGAAACGTTTCTCTTTAAAAAATATCATCTGATTGGTTCTATTGTGCGAAGAAATTAAAATATGTCAACAAGATATACAGTTTCAATCTTATTCCATTCAATAATTCCAACCACTAAGATATTTTATTGAAAACCCGCGTTTAGGAGTAGAGATGAAACATTATAAGCATGAAACTAACAAAGAGGCTTTTTTAATATAATATAAAAAATATTTCAATAGGTTCTAGAGCAAAAATGTGAAAAAAATGCTAGTTAATTATAAATTTTTGACGCAAATGATTTTTCTGTTTCATAATTTTGAGCATTTAATATATTGGGTTAATCTCTGATTCTGATTTGCTTCACCCATCAGTCTCATATTGGTTTAGGTTTTAATCCCGCAAATGTGTTTACGTCAGTGTTTATGATGCGGCATGAAAGGCATGTTTCGCGAATTTAAAATCGTGAATAAAAATGTCCAGACTTCACGTCACTTGAATCTGAGTCAACTGATTCTCCCGAATTTGTTAACTCTTACAAGACAAGGTGCCCATCTTGAGTTTTCAAAGCTGTAAGTATTTTGCAGCGGTAAAAAAATAAATACAAATTGAACTCATGTATCATATCATGGATAATAGAATGAGATCGGCACATAAATACGGTAGAATATTAAATTCTGATTACTTATAGTTTGAAGTGTAAAAACTAATACTGACAGTGAGGGACAACAAAGTTTATTTGTAATTGTAGAAAAATTTCATTGTCTTATTTGCACGCCACCTTTTATATGAAAGTGCAAAATGAGAATACATTATGCAAAGATTATATATGATCCCACATTTCCAAAATGAAAGAGCTGAATACATTTAGAACCGAATCAGGTGAGAGATTACCTTATCAAGCTGACTTTACAAGAAATTCTGCTTCCAGAAAAGCATAAATCTCTTGTATTTTTCTTGCTATTCATATTCCATTTGCTTACGGCGTTATTCTCAAGTTTCAAAAAATGTTAAGCAAATCTGGAAAATACGGAACTTTATCTGTTAAAGGGTAGAAAAAGTATGGAGATCTATTTCTTGAGTAAATTTGTCACCTCCACTAATGTTGCTAGGTGCCCTAATGTATTTGGCTATATTTCTTAAAGAATCTTTAAACAGTGTTTAAATTTTCAAAAAGCCCTAGTTTCATTGTATGAACAAAACTTTGTCATGGACTGCATCTAATTCAGGATGTGAAAGAGGCACTTCAGGTATAAAATTTGTGTGGGATGCAATGAGAATTGACTTCGTAGGTCACTTTTTTTGAAATGATGGAATGCACTAAAGGTTTAAAACTATGAAAAAAGGTTTGATTGTTGGTGTGTGCAGTATGCACTTGATTCTCAGATGTACCTTAACTCGTATAACAAAAGCCACCAATGGCCTGGTAGAGCATTCAGCAGAATGCCGATTCCAGTTTTAAAATAAGAGGTGAAACTCCTCCTCGTTAAGGTATTCAAAGAGTTTTAGACTAATTTGCGTAGCAATTTCAATGTTTATAAAGGAAAATTATTATTTTTAAATATATCCTACACGTCAGTACTTAATTATTTTGTCAAGAGCCGTAAAAACTTGAGGTAGAAAAAATGTAATACACCTGTCCAATACACTACGACGCTAATTAGCATACGACAAAAAATCTTGTGGTTTGTTTGCCACACATTGTCTTATTTGTAGTCTGATTTTTAAAAATGTTGAGGAATATTTCTGTAGGTGAGTGAATATTTAATTTGCAACCAAAAGGATATGAGTTACAATTAAAATTTATTGTTGAAAGGATTTAGGAATCCTCAAGACCAAGACATCGAATATATGCAATGATAATAAGAATCATGGTTACTGACGTGGAAATGAATAAAATGACTGACTATCAAAATCTTTTAATAGAGTTACTTCAACAGTATGTTAGTTTTTCATAAATAATATAGGTTATCCTAATACATACATACTTTTTTGTGAAAGCAGCCTCCTGATCTTTTATTACTATTTGACTCACAAACGTCCTAAAAATTATGTCGTCGTCAAAATATTGTTTGTTTTATTGTTCCATTGTGTACTTATTAGCCATCATGACCTTGACAATGCTTTGAAAAGGGGTTTGCATCAATAGCATAACAATTACCATAAATCAGAAATAGACGCCCCTTTCCTGGACGGACTACAAATTTAACAGAGCATACTGAAACCCCTCTTTATTTCATGCCTCCCCTCCGTGTCGGCGTCTTCTCAATGAAACTAAGAAGTTTCACATGCCCAAACGTACATATTTCTGCATTTAAATTACCATATAACCCATTATTTGGTTTTTGGCCTTAAAATGTGTATTATCGACACAAACAGCATATAATTATACACCTTGGTTGTATCTAAAATTTTGCAAAAGGAAGTAGATATTAAGAAAAAAATCCCAATCGAAAAGTTGGCGGAGCACAAAATAAACATCATCCAACTGGAAATTTTCAATGTTAGGGAAAACACTCAGGATCGTAAGCAAATTTGAGATATTCTCAAGAGAGTTAGGCCTAAATACATTGAAAATCTTAGTTCAAATTAGTATTGGGAATAGATTTTATCTGAACGGTTTTTTAAAATTATAACCTGATATCTTCTCAAATTCCTGATAACTGATCTGATCTGTGTTATTTCTCAGAACTGATCTATCTGAAAATTAAATATAAGGTCAACATTAGATTACGCATTAGAAATATATATTAATTTTTTGTGGCCCACTTTACTTGATGGGGTTAAATGAGAATGGTACATTAAAAGGGAAAAGCTTCAAAACCATGAACGAAGAAAATTTTAAGGTTTTATGTAACATTCCAATATGGTTGAAGGAAAACAACATCATTCTACACGAAGTACAAAATGTTATGTTTGATAGAAACTCAAACCTATGCATACGCATTCGAGTTTTCCTGATTTCCTGCACTCTCTGAAAACAATCAGAGTTGAAGAATTTGGTAAGAAATTGAACATGTCAAATAAAAAAAACCTCAAAAATCTTTTTTCTTTCATATTTGCCTTCTACCAAAAAGCTGTTGAAGCATTTTGGAGGTCAACTGAGAAAACGCAAATCAAACTTTTGTCCCTTTTTTTCCGAGTTTTGATGTGTCATGCATAAATGATGGAATATTATAGTGAATGATCATTGAGTGGCACTCAAACAAATATTAAGTGAAACTACATCTCATTGAATTAACTTAAATAAATGTTCGTAAAATTATTTTGCATTTGTTATTATTCTTCAAGTGAAGAACGTGAAATTTCACCACAACAATTTCTGGGTGATTGACCCTGTCTGAGTTTTCTATGTACGACTATTCAGGTTCTATTCAGACCTAGTAGAGTTTTAGAATAGACTATTTAAACCAGCCCAGATTTGCATCTATACCACTGTAAAGAATAGGCTAATTTTTCATCATTTGTATGTACGACCCAACGATATTTCCAAATAATCCAGATGCTATGATTTGATGAAATGATTTTGTTCTGAATGCATAGGTTGGATTGAATTGATTTATAGTGTATTTGATGCTTTGGTACGAATCTAAAAGTACTTGATTCAAGAAAATCGACGTAAAAGGTCTATTACGAAAACTGTGCGTTTATGAAACGGAACTCTAACCACTCCCTGTTCCAAACACAGCCTTCAAAGCGTCTTTTTGGGTTCAAAAATGGAAGAATGTCGAACTTGTCCACCTATATTTCAGATCAAAAATTAACTAAACAGCTCACTTCTTCCAGAGATGTCCGTCACAAAATCGTACAATCATTTTAATGAGGCTGTTCTGCTGTGAAATCTATACATCCGAAGCCATACTTTTAATTCACAAAAGCCAGTTTGGCGTTTAGTTAATACAAAAATATATTTGTGGCTATCAGCCTAACATTTTATTTATAGTAATGTAATCAATGACTTAAACAGAAGAATCATGTGTCTAATTCAGCATTCCCACTAATTTTGAAACAATCACACAATTATCCAAAAATGAGGGACTTTTTGAAATGCAATTTGAAAAAAAACCTGAAAATAAAAAATTTACAATTACAGAAATATTTGCCACCATGCTAGTTTGCATTAATCACCGAAAATTTTTAAAAATGCACCAAAATCGATGAATCATCTTAATATCGCATTATTTCATTTCAATTATTTCCATGCTATTCACCCAAGCCTGCTCGGAAACCGTCAATATTGAATCAGTTATAAATTTTAAACGGGGAATCTCTAGGTGTTGTGGATAGTTTCATTCGATATTAAATAAAAAACTCCATCCGATAGATATCCGTAAAAGTGTTAATTTTTGGAAATTTGGCAATGTAAATCATGGAGGAACCTTGACTGCCAAGTTACTAATTTTCTAGACACCACAGCTTATACAATAGATCGAATGCATATGGTAGCCCGTTCAATTGCTAAAATATGTTTTAATAGAATTTTATTCTAAACGATAATGCAAGCTATTTGATTAGCAGCAAATACAACCAAATTTTATGACATAACCTTACAAAATGATTTCAAGTACTTTACGGTATTATGGACACCGAGATTTAAGGGGTTTTCAGGGACGTCATTTTTAATAGCCATTAGTAGTCAAAAGCGGCAGTCAATCAGCTAGAAATATCTTCAGTTACAAATGGCTGAATTTTATTAATTCAAGGAACAGGCCGCTCGGATTGAAAGTCATTGTAGTTATTTTTAATTTAACTGGGCTTGTCAAACATATCTTCGACTATTTATATGTATAAAAACGCAATATATTACATCAGAAAGCGTTAAAATAAAACAAATGTATTCTGTTTTTGAGTTATATATATCGTGGCTTTTGTAGTTTTTCTTTTTTCACATTATCTTGGCATAAGTTTCTTAAAGGTTATTTTGTTCATTAATGAGTGCTTTCATTATTAATCTCAAATTTAAGCGGAAGTTTACAATGTAAATAAACTTTATCTAATTGGAAAACTAGGGTGTGGTTGTCAATGTTCATATTGCAGTGCAATGCAATTTTAGACAGTATTTGTTCATGTCTAAACAACTTAAAATAAATCTATATTCCAGCCTGATGTGAAGCCCTGTTAGTCACCACAATCCAATAATCGTCATTATCATTTCTTTCGAATACCAGACATGCTCGCAAACTGTAAACAACAGCTATACAATTAATTTAAAAGGATTCATTTCAACTGGGTAACTATTGGTTAGTCATATAAAATACTGGAAAGTGTTTTGTGCTGAAGCCACATGAGCAAAACGTTGATAATGATATACTACAGCGTTTTGTAGGATCCACATTGAGCGCAATATATATATATATGTACATATATATATCTTACAAATGAACTGAAATAAATTGAAAGCTGAGCACCTTTGCAGCTTGCTTCTAATGCCTTCATCACATTTTCTTGTATTTGCTCTAGTCGAGTCGTCAACATTGAGAAGGTAAGCAGGTGATTAATGTTCTTTTTTGCGACTTTAAGGAAAGAACATCTCAGTTTCAAGTGGTATGGCTCATGAATCAAAGGATGAGGAGGACCGATGAATCAATGGATTGGGCGAGCAACAGAGCGTGAGTGAACGACTGGGTGCTGGCCTATTAGGGAATCGTTGAAGTCACCTTGTATTATTGTGATTTCTGCCCTATGAAGTTGCGGATTTTCGTTTACCACATATGTGATTTCATTTCTTAAGTATTATCCCACCTTGTAAAAATGTCCTGTTTGTCTTGAGAGTGACAATGTATATATATTTATCATTTTTTCTGGATCTGATTTCAGGCTAATCAATGACCAATGTTAAGCTTTTCAGATTTAAATCACCACTTCTTTCCGAAAAGCTATCCACACTTGTACTCATCGATCATATCCCCCGAATTATAGAAATCCCCCATTGTCCCACCTATTCACCGTCTGTACTGACACATGAGATAAAATACGTTAAAGTCAGACGCTGTTTCTTCAAAACAAGTAAATATTTATTCGTGACATTAGGCAGTGGCATCCTTATAATCATTTTGCAACTAACCTTTCCATTTTCGTCGATATCCAACCAATTTGGGATTACAATGTCAAATCCTTCTTCACCTTCAATATATCCCTAATTTACTTTTCTGCATTAGTGCCGACTCTGCTATACCATCTAGCATTTTATTTTGAAGATACGTCGATGTACATTTCTTGGACCTGAACTCCACTTTAGCCACTGTTGTGTATGCAACTTTACTGAACATGATTGTGTTGGGGTATTATGACATTTGAGATGACCGATTGACTTGAGTAGGTAGGCGTGAATACTTTGCCAATAGAAGGTAGATTTATTTACAGAGAGAGATATTACAAGATCGAATGCTGAACAAGGTCTCAGAGAACTTTAGCATCATCAAAGATATTTTAAGCTTTAGTTCAATAGTGACTAAACTAGGAATTGGAGACAGACTCATAATTGAGTCTGCACGTAGGCACAAATCTAAAAATCCCTCAACTCTAGGTGATTAGCATATTAGCCTAATCATAATTACTACAATATTCATATTTTGTAATTTTTCATTTCATGTGTGTATCTACATACACTACAGCCACCATTAAAATTTGGCAACTAACAAGTATAAATTGCTTGGCTGTATAGCAATAGAAGAAATAACCAGGACGTCAACGGATCTAGGTAACCTGAGGCTTAAATTTATTTACATAAGTGTCTAAGTGGCGTTAGTATTACTAAATAAAATCGTTTAATGTTTTTCATTAAACAAGCGCACGATTTTATATCAACCAGTAAAAATTTATGCACAAAAAAGCAAATAATACCCATTTATGGAAAACTCACTACGTAGAATTCAGGTAATCGAAATATCGCTTTTACATACACCAAAAAAACGCTACGTAGTTAAGTGCATATATATTTCTATCCATGTACCATTTTCTCCTTGGTTGTTTTTCATCTGTTTGTGGAAGAATATATCATAAAAGGTGAAAACTGAAAAGTAGCTGTAAAAGTATACTGTTAAAGTTATAAATGCTATTCATTCCATTTAAGATTCGGTATATTTATTTTTTTTAAATTCAACTGAAGTCGGTAAATAAGGCGTCCATATCCTTCATTTTGACTAAAGCTAATGAATCGTTCTTGAACGTTTTAGAGATTAGTTTCACGAACTTAATTTTGACATGCATTTAAGAATAGATAACAAAATGCTTCACAAGATATTCTTTAATTAACTCATTGGCGAATAAAGTATTTAGCTTATCGAATCAAACATAGATTGAATCGCATTAAAATTCTTACACTAGGGAGCAGTTATAATGCAAAGTAATGTTGAAGTTCATTATTGTTTTAGATACATGAAGCATCTCTCCATAACCAAAATCTTAAATCAAACATTTGAGTTGGACTAATACAGTATCTAATAAAACAATTAAATTACTAATTACGGTACAATTTACAATTTAAGAATATAATGTAATCACAATGTACCAAACTTCATGAAAACTGCAAATTCGTTTCCTGCAAAACTTTAAACTTTGATTGTACTGTAAAACACAGACATGTCTTGATTTTTTTTATTATTGGAAAATTGTTTCTGGGGTTTAATAGGCAATTGCAGTTTATCCAGGTACAGCATTGGAATCATGTGCACGGAGAGCTGATACATGAACAAGTGAGGACGGCCGATAAACTAGTGAAACTCAAAAAGACAGTCACAGCATCTGATTGTCAAACTAATTTGCTCCATAAAGATTTTGAAGAACTACGTGATTGACATCCTGCATCGCAACGTAAGCAGGCTCAAATTACAACAAAACTCTGTAATCTAGTAAGTAGATTACTAGAAGGGAAAACATTGAGAAAGGGAAGGGATTTTTCGAAACTATCTAAAATACACACGTCACTATGTGAGGATTAATTGACACTATTTTGACGATTTTTATAGTAGCGTTTAACTTGGAGCTTTTGCAACTATTTTTGGTGCGAAAAACACTAAAACATCTTGAATTAATTTTTCAAAAATATTTTTCATGTATTTTGAGTCATGTAGCTATAGCTCAAGTCGCATCCAGCCCTGCTATTTGATCTATTAGGTAGCAAAAAAGCCATCATTCTTTGGCAGTGTTCTCTATGTCCATGAATTTAAAATAATCTAGGTTGTTTCAAAACTTGTAATGTTGAATGCCTGGTATTTTAAAGAATAAACTTTGTAAAATGTTACATGAACATGTTTCCATATCTTTGTTTACTTGGGTAAGTATACCAAATTCGCATTGAGTTTTATTGTAATATAGCTCAATCTAGTATCCATTACCAAAAAATAAAATAGAGGTACGTAAGTATATTATAATCTTAAATTTGTATTCTACTGACTTATTTGAAGTGCACATATGAAACTTTCTAGTGTACGGTTTAAGGCTTTTGACCCAGCCCGCCCTGTAAACCATTGCTTAGTTTTTTTAAAAGTTGTCTTAATAAAAACAACAAACAAGTTTCCCCCCGAAGTAGCAAAGATAGAATGAGTGATCCGATACAAAGGATTGATTAGAAACTGCGATTTATACTCGTTCACTTAAAACTTTAAAATCATGCATTCCACATAAACTACTAATTTTAATGTATCATTTTGATAATACAACGATATGCACTATACCAATTCAGCATTGACAAGACCAATATTAGGTAATTTACCTTTTCTATAATGACAAGTACGGGTTCGCCTTTATCATTTTACTACAACACAGCATTCTCACAACAATGTGAGAATGTGCAATACTCCAATTCATTGACATAGAGAACACTGCCAAAGAATGATGGCTTTTTTGCAACCTAATAGAAAAAAAGCATGACTGGACGCGACTTGTGCAGTAGCTACATGACTCAAAATACATGAAAAATATTTTTGAAAAATTAATTCAAGATGTTTTAGTGTTTTTCGCACCAAAAATAGTGGCAAGAGCTCCATGTTAAACGCCACTATAAAAATCGTCAAAATTATGCCAATTAACTAGCACATAGTGACGTGTGTATTTTAGATAGTGACGAAAAACTTTTTCCCATTGAGAAATGAAATATATCTCTTTATGGTGAGTATACGTGGTGGCAAACAAACTAGATTAATGGTATGTGTGATAGGAGCATAAGAAAAAGTCAAAACTTTTAATCGTACATCTTATTGCCGTAATTTTTCTTATGTGAATTGTATTATGAAGTAACTTGCACGTGTTAGTTTGTACTTCACAAAGAGTGGTTTTTATTATGTAATGTTTTCCGGAATTGTCTCCCGTTGATTTTTCTTTGGAATAAGCAAATTTATGTCACGAAGTGAAATACTAGACATGATTTTATGTCCTATTGTGTTGTTGTATCTGTAGCCGCAAGTTCTTCTAGGATCCGATCTAGCATCAAGGAATTTCCATTTAGACAAAAACAACAAAATATACGGTGTCAAGCGTTTACAAATCATGTTACGAAATTGAGCAACGAAAAATGGAGAAAACATATTAAACACAAACTATTTTACTAAACAGATGTTGGGCAAAATGCCTAAGATAATATTAAAGGGATTAAATTTTATATTTCAACTAGCAACCATTCCGAGTTTTAATCCTCGAAATAAATTAAATATACTTTAACAAATAATTTTCAAGTAGAAAGACGCATTTTATCACTTTATATTATGCGTGGTTCTCTTAACACCACCTAAAAAGACTTAACTTTAACTTACGTAGATGAACAAGTAATTGTTCAAATAGCACAAAGCACAACCCATTGATTGATTGATTGAAATTTTATTTCCGTGATATTATGTTCAGTCCATACAGTCTGTTTTTAAAACTATATCACGCTATGTAATCAGATCAAGTAATCTCGTATAAACTGCAGAACAAATTGTCTGATATTCGTTTCACATCTAGCAATTCGATATTCATGATCTTAATATTTACAAAAAACTGTACACATGATGTTGTAGAGAATAAAACTCAAAGCCGGCATTATACAAATAGATTAAGTGTAAACTAGTAGCTACGCATTTTGTGGGAATCAAAACTTGAAACGGGTGAGTTGAATGTTTTTATTCATTATTGTTAAATGTTTAGTGATGCAATTTGGACAAGCTAAATTAAAATAAATAAAAGTGTAAATGAATGTTGTGAAAGGCCGCGTACTAATGCAGATTGCCTTCACAGTTTTAAGTACCCACCATTGGAACTTGGAATTATACATAATTTTTGGATAATTTCTTTAGACTTTACAGGACAAGAATAAAACAACTCAATATACAATCGATTTCTTCAGAATTTAACTTTGTTTTTGGATTTATGCTTCCTAATTTCATGGTGGGTTCACATATGGAATATTTTTTGTGTACAAGACCGTTTTTATGAGATTATAAATTATTGTGTCAAGCCATTTAAGGCTAACAAAAAACATAACAATATAAAATTCAACGAAAGACAAATGCATCGGTCATCAAACAAAAAAAATTCTGGGATTGAAAGATCAGAGAAACAGAAGTTCGTAAGATTAATATTTGTACTACCCGTCTTCTTCTGCTCAAGTATTGGAGTTGAGAAATTGTCAAATCTCTATTCTTTCTATTTTCCTCTAAGCAATAAAAAGTTCGGAAAATTTCCAATTCATGGATCCAATAATCATGAATCCAAAAAAGAGAGCTGGAAAGCCCCAAGATTACATAAATGTGCAATCAAAGCATAGCAGTCTGTGAGCCTAGTCCAAACGTTCTTCTTTCGAAAGCAAAGCATGTGGAAATTTCTTGAAGATTTGGGACAAAAATCTAGTTTCGTTAAATTACTTGAGAAGGGCTGATCCACATATTACGTTATCATGTAGGGTAGGTGGGTGGTTGAGCCAATGATAACGCTAATGTTAAGTAA
>JAQIXX010004345.1:0-16544 GCA_034700605.1 Willowsia nigromaculata
TTGAAAGCTCTTAAAAAACTTCCATGCAATGTAAAATAGTTATGTTGTTCACAAAATCGGATTAAATACTGACGCTGATAATTTTTTAAGCAATAATTGAAGGATGCTTGTAATTGTAAAAATTTATGTTGATTTGTTTACTGGAAATGCCTTAAATTATTTTTTCGGAGGTTTCCGTATTTTAACTCCTTATAGATTGCTACACATTTTTAGGCCTCGAAATGTTGATGTTAAACATAAATTATTTGAACAATATGATCTATTAAAATTTTTAGAAAAATCATAAAAGACTGGGGTTTCCAAAACGCATATCGCTTTTTCACCTACTTTCCAATATTTTATTTCCCTGATTTATTTTTATCAGTTTACATGTTTGAGATTGTTGAGTTTTTTGGGAGACAACAAGTGAAAGTGTTGCTTCACCTTTAAAATTTGAAAATGACAAGTACTATAAATAATTTGTGGAGGTGAACGATCCCGTGTAATTTCCTGTGTTTCGGAAAACCTATTTTTGAAATGAATATTTTGTGTTTTCCAAAAGAGAATATGAATAATTCATCTTAGTTTCTTGATTTGTGAGACAGTTTGGTGTAAAAAGAAGCGATGCTTTCTTCTCAGAAAATGAAATGAACTTTCTCTTCCATGCGGACCAAGCTGTTTGAAAAGTGGAAGGATTTGCTGAAATATTTTCTCCAAGTCAACTGGACCATCTTTCTCGCTTAGCTTTCATTTTCTCGAGAACCAACTCCACCTTTCTATCCCTTTCTCTGGACAACTTTCACCAAACCGCACACTGAGACACATATACAGTCACGCTGCAAGCCGTGGAATTTTCATTCATGATAATAATAGGTTATATTACGAGAGCGCTACTCTTCCCCACTGGTCAGTTTCATTCCAGCAAAGAGAGATCCAGTCCTCGCTGTGTCCTGCGTGACGTCTATGTCTTCACATGTCGGTGTATTTTCTTTCCGTCTCCTCTCTTTCTCAGCTCGCTCTGCTTTCACCATAATTTTTAAAAGTATTTTGCGGATTGATGAAAAAGTCAAGAGGTTTGTACAATTTGCTTGTTAAGACAGTATTCGAAGCGTAGAGGTAACCCTGGCCCACTTCTCCTGAACGGGATCTGATCGGGAGGAAGCAGACACCCTCTAGCTTTTGGTGATTATCAATGACTGATAAGTCACTTTTAACTTATTGCTCAAGCCTGATTTAAAGCTAATGGCTTACGGATTCATTATCACTCCAAATAATCACAATAGCTCAGCTACAACTAAAGATTTTGAGATTAGAAGTGAAAACGTTGCGTGAAATCGCATGATTCAATGCTTTTTGAATGGCGAGACTAGTGTCACCAAATATCTTCAATATCACACAGACCAATCCGTTAAACTTAATGAAATGTTGCATGATTATTACAAACAAGCTGGATGACCGATTAGGCTTCGCAGATCAATTAAAACGTGTCAAATACACGCTACAAAGCGTTTGATGAGTCACTGCATCCGAGCTACTCTGAACAAGTAACGGTGACAATAACCAAGCGCTTTTGCTGGTTATGTATAGCACATCGACTATCTAATTTTTCGACCATGGTGCAATAACTACTGGGGTTGGATGTAAGTTTGTGGGAAAAAATGGCGGAATGCTGTCCCATAAGAAAAAAATGGCCGCTTTTCAATGCTGTCCACTAATAGATACATTAAAAATGGCCACCAATCACGCATTTTGTAAATTAGTTAAATTAATTTTTGTCGGGAGCAATGCTCCCCAAACGGGTGACTGATACCTGATGAGCAAAAAAACGGGTCCCTGGTCAATACTCAATCCCTGGTCACGAAAAAAAACCCTGGGAGCACCGCTCCCGTGCTCCGTAAGAATTTCCATATCCAACTTGAAGTATTGCTGGTTCATCTATTGATAAGTTGATACGGAAAATTCTGAAAGCTATGTACTCATTCCGTATTGCTCTCACAGTTCCTACCGGTGTTCCAGGATTGGGATCCATCACGTCACTTTTGTTAATGCTATGGACCCCTCGGCTGCTTCTCTAAAGTGAGCAAATGTTGACACAAGGTTATCAGAGGAAGAGAGATTTTTGTTTGGTCCCGGTTCCCAGGGTGGCTGGACATACCCTACAAGTAAATGACGCCCTCCAATTGCTTGACGCCTTGAGATTCAGCGTCAGTCTACTCCTTCACCAATTCCTTTGTGGTGTCTTCCGTTAACTCATTTGGTTGAAGTACAGTTGTCACCTTCCTATTTAGTAAACTCAACTTAGTTCTCAAGGCGTCCGCTAAGTTAGACCCCCACTTAAGATAAGCCTTGAATGCTGCTCCGGTCCGATAATCTTTTTACAAATAGGTCTCTCAACTTTATGGTCACATGTCTGCGCGAGGACAAAGGAATGTACACTGTTGTAAACAGGAACACACATAACACTTGTGAAGCCAGTGTCCTTCAAGGTTGTCTCCCATTTCTTCGCAGACATTGTGATATCACTCGGGTGAAGGTCATGGTCCATAAACTGCCAATATCCTTGCAACAAACCAAAAATGAAGGTGGTTCTGACGCATGAAATTACAGTTTCGTAGATTTCAAGAAACCCATTTGGTTTCAGGAGCAAACGCAGTAGCAAATTCACAGTGACTTTTCTGTTTTGGAGCGATTTTATTTTTTTAAATTGACTTGCAAATTCGTTACTCATTTTTCGTAAAAGCACTCAGGGGTTGAAAGAACGCTAAAAACAAATTTAGCTATTAAGATAGTTAAGGTGCTGAAATAGAGGGTGATAAACCAATATGGTCAATTTTTTGAGGACAGGTATTTAAGAGAAATAAAATGGGGAAATGTGACGCTAAGCGTTACAAGTTTAAGCAATACAGACAATAACCGCATCTCGGGTGTATTTATACATTTTCCTGAACAATTTTAGCTTTACCCATCATTTCTAAATTATTATTTAAAAATCTCATGTAAATTGAATGCTTTGTAGTCCTGTACAATATTATGATTATCAACAAGTATCCAATTACATAATTTATTCGAAATAAAAGCAACAGGTATTTAGGTTGAGGTTAAGCTATAACATAAGCTTTTAATTACATGATTGTAGTAACACAAAAATTCTTAAAAATTTACAAGACATAAAAGAAATATGATATTTATTTAATAATGTACCAACTACCAACACCAAAAAAATTGGAGATTCCTTTACAATTTGGTAGGAGTTCAACCGCGCTAACATGAATTTCGTGTTGAGCAAATCAGTTTATGATATCCCGCATTTTTTAAATTTAATTGTGAGATATTTTTACTCATGCTCAATAATTCATGGTTTTGTCCTTATTTTACATGAAAATATCCCGTAAGGAAAAATCGAGTAATTATTTAGCATATAATGAATTTTAGAAGACGATCTATGATTCTGTATACAATTTGAGTTTTTTCAAATCACAATTTACGCAATATTTTGTGTATCCTAAAATTTGATAGCATATGATCATCTAAAAAAATACATTTTCAACTTTAAACTGTCATATCGTATATTTATAAATTATATTATCCATTCATATACGATGCTCACGTCATATACATTGTTCTTCAAAAATCGTTTGCGCAAGTACATTTTAAAGTACATTTTCTCTGAACTGAAATTTCGTTCAAATCTACTACACATGTCTGGAAACCTTAACCCAACTTTGTATGTAATCAAAAATTACATTATCCTATTCTCCTTATGTATTAAAGCATGTAAGGCGATACACCGTTTTTCCCAGCACGTAAAAAGAAACTAAAATGATTGGAGTCTACAATGCTATTTAATCAGATTTAATTTCACAACACAAAGCTCTAAATAACACAGTTATGTTTGCCAGGCTCACTAGTGTTAATAATTCTAGCTACATTTATTAATTTTAGAATTTGAATTTTAGTATTTTAGTATATGATGTGAGCATGGTATATGAATGAGTAAAATAAAAGATATTTATACGATATATTTTAAAGTTGAAAATGTTTTTAGTTAACCACATGCAATCAAATGACGAGAGACAAAAAATATTGCGTAAATTGTGATTTGAAAAAACTCAAATTGTATACAGAATCATAGATCGTCTTCTAAAATTAATGAATTTTCAAATAATAATTATTCGATTTTTCCTTACGGGATATTTTCATGTAAAATAAGGACAAAACCATGAACCATAGATATACACAAATTACATACCTTTAATTGTTTTGTCTTTGACATGAACAAATAGATTCCTACCAAAGTAGAGCTTCTATCTGGGCATTTTTAATTGACAAAATTCTCACGAGACTCAAACATCCTGTCATGCCAAAAAATTTCACACTATCTGTTAACGCATTCAGCAGTTTCATCTCTTAGTGGCTCCGACTAGAGTTTTCATGACGGGTCAAGTTTATCTAGATTCAGTTATATAATTTAAACGAAAACCGGACATGGAAATTCTTACAAATGGCTTGGGAGCACGAAGTTTGCCATCCCTGGTCAACCTGAAAAATTCCTGGTAAAACCCTCCCCTGATCCAAAACGAAATCCCTGATTACCCCAAACAAATCCCTGGTGAGACCAAAAAACCCTGATTTTCCTTGAAAAAACCCTGATGAGCAAAAACAACAAGCGGCTCCGCCGAAAATACCCTGTTTTTCGGGAGCAATGCTCCCCAAAGGGGTGACTGATCCCTGATGAGCAAAAAAAACCGGTTCCCTGGTCAATACCCACTCCCTGGTCACGAAAAAAAACCTTGGGAGCACCGCTCCCGTGCACCGTAAGAATTTCCATGTCCGACGAAAACCATATAGATATTTAGACATATTTATTAATAAACTATGAAAACATTTGTGTTTTTGAGAAGCAGAACATTTGTGTTTTTGAAAAGCAGAACATTTGTATTGGTACTGAAAAATGCTGAAAAAATTCATAAAAATGAACTAATTGTTTAACTACAGCTTACTGTTAATGCAAATGTCAATGATACAATGTAGAAATTGAATGATGAAGATGCTTTTAGAAACAATGAAGATAATTTCAATAAATGTTTTAAGTGTATGCGTTTTTCGTAGTGGATATATCAAGAAAATAGCTTTTATTTTACGCGGTCTAATTTTATACAAGAAATACTATTTATTTACTTCTGTCTGGCTTTAGTACTTTTGCGGCAGAACGAATATAATTAGGTATAGTCCGATCTTCCAAACCCCAGTAACCCTCATCCACACAGTTAACACCAGAATCAGATAATTTCTTCTCTACATCCCTCACATCCACAATCATTTCATATTGCTCCTTGGCATTTTCTTTCAATCCAATTTTTCCCGTTCTATTTTGCCTTCGCTCTAGTATCTCCAGAGACACTGTTCTAAGGTCCCAAGCCCAGCCAATTTTTGCAAAAAAGTCAATAATCATTGTAGATAGATTAGTGTTCCAACCAAATTCAGATGCTCTGTAATCCCATGGAAATGTATTGTGATAAATGGGCCATCCTTCACCACCTATAAAAACATCACACAAAACAAGTTTTGCAAAATTATACCAAAATGCGTAATCTGTACAAGATTCTTCTAAAAAAATATAAGATTAGATTTAAAAGTTTGTAATCATAATTACTTGCCAACGCTGCTATGAGTCGATTTTGAGTAGCAGAAATATATTTAGAAGAACAATAATTTAAGTAAAGAAAACTCCTATATCGCGGTTATTGGCAATTTCTGCTTTTGTCATTAAAAGCAATTGTAAATATAATATTTGTAGTTCCAGATTACTGATCATAAGGCTTAGTTCCCCACTTATGGGCAACACTGTTCACACAAAACGTAATATGGAGATGACCGAGATGTCTCAGTAGACCATAAACTAATGCATCCACTAATGTCAGTTCCCACAAATAGCAGACTAGGAGTATGGGAATGGCGAGGTGGAAGATCAGAATGAGAAGCCAGTACCATCTCAAATGAAAATATAAAAATGTTTTTGTAAAAATATGTGCTTTCTGGAGACTATTCACATTATGAATTGCGTATTTACCTGCTTTGAAAGCCGACAACTGGGCCTTTATCCAGATCCGACATGTCAAATGAAATCAACTCTTTCCGAAATTCTGGTGTCTTTGGAGAACATAGCCAACCAATGTGGCTGAACCAGAATCCACGTTTGGAATTGTGAGGATCAGCGTCCGTATCCGTAAACTTATTTTCAAATATATAAAATGCTAAAATTTATGGTTTCTATTGAAACTATAGCTTCATTTCTACTCTGTATACAAAACTGACCTTGTGATGAATTCTGTGGTCGAGACACCAATTGTGAATTGTTAACTGTAAAAATATAAATTATGTATTAATATTTTTTTGCCATTTTAAAATATCTCAAAGATTAAATTGGTAATATTTGCCAGCTTAATTCACCTGAAAAGCCATCGTTTGGAAAATCATGAGTAAAATTTGAAGAGGAAGGTTAGCTTTGAATGTTTTATGTGTCCAGTAACGATGGCATCCAATTGTGATCCCAAGTCCTCCCATGTATCCAATTGCAAACTCTTTCGAAATGCAACAATTTAATTTGAAAGTTAAACTACTTAAGCAAAATTATGTATTATATCAAATCGCAGTGAATTGTTTTTGTCTTCTTACGGAATAGTATTACAGGAATGGAAACAGGAATATTTGCGAAAATAAGGCAAATTAATATAAAAACATGTGCGAACACAAAGTACCCTAAAATATGTACTTCTATTGGAATCCCAAATAGTTTATAAATTTCGAGGAAAAGTGGTTCCCTTTTAGTGCCCATTTTATGTACTCATTCAACTAGATAAAGGCAAGAATAAAAATTTTCAACAAGGTGCTTTATTTTTTTATGACTGCTTCCAAGCTTTCGTGAATCAAACTGACAGTAATATCTGCTCGTCTATTAGAATTCTTACTGAAACATCTAAAATATTAAGTTTTTGTTATGTGAAGAAGCACCCTTATTTCTCTGGAAGTGTTTTCAGTATCATTTAATCGAAACTAAAATAATTGTGGTAGATTACATGTTACAAAATCTAGGTTTTACATGAACAAAGCCATATACTAATCAACTTTTATTTATCAAAATTGCAGAATTTTTAGGTACAATTTTCCATTGGTAAAAAAATGACAAAAGCGGATTCATCCTCAGTGGAACTGATTTTCGTATGGATTTCAAATTCCGTGGTGTCTGCTCGTTCCGGGTTAAACACCGTATATGCTTATAAGCAATCCGAAAGAAATTTGTTCGATTTACCTAAGGCATAAAATCTTCATCATAATTACACCCGGTTTTTTCCATCTTAAAATATTTAGATCATTTATCAATTTTCACAAGCACAAATACTTCTGCAGTTTTATTAAATGATAAACTGAAGCATATTATTTTATATGTGGGTGTAATTTGTAATCTGTAGGCATTTGATGATGCATTGTATGCTGTCAGTTATCACTTAAAGTCAAAAGTAACGATGCGTGATGTATGAAAACATCAATTATAAAGTTGTCTGCATGTGCAATTTTTATATCAAAATGTAAATAAAACTTAACTTTTACTACCAATCAAATTAAATACCCAGAAATATATAAGATTTCAGAACAAATATTGGTAGCGTAGTTTTTTTTCCTCGATGGTTTATCAATTAAAGTGATTGTTACAAACTGAGTACTAAAGTATTTTAAAGTGGGCATGGAAATTCTTTTTTAAATGCCATATGCGCCAATCCCTTCTTAATCTGAAAAACTGTAGCTAACCTTCCTCTATTTGAACGCAAAAGCTCAGGTGAAGCGTAAAAATCCATTGTGAAATCGAAACTCTTACTGAAATTTGTTATATTTTTGGCAAAAATCCCTGGTGAGCAAATACATCAAATATTATGACAATAAACCCAACAGTAAAGATTTAGTGTTTCGGTCATGAAACATAATACTGATAAGAAAATGTCATTTGATTGTCACTTGTCAGTAAACTTTTAAAAAAATGCATTCTAGTACTTTGCAACTTTGGTTACAGATTTGCAAAGATCATTCATTATTATGCTTCCTCATTAATTTACAGTAGCTGCTAAATTATATAGCCATGATACTTGCAAATTATAAATAAGTTTGGGAATAACCAAATAAATATTTGAATTTGCGCTTTAAAAGATTTAACTGATTGGACTTTAAACAAATATTCGCAGAGACAGAGCAAAACAAATAAATGAAAAAAGATATGAATTATGATTTAAGATTTATTTCGCACTTTAAGCAGCATGCCTATTATTATGTTTCGCACGTGCCGTGACTTTGAGTCTAGAAATGAAAACCAGAGCAAAGTGAGTCCGATTTTGCTGACAGGCAGATGAAAAGATAAACAATCTAAGTATGTAGATTACCTAAAAGATAAATTCATCTACCTAAACATTAAAAAAAATAATTATTCCACTCAATCTAGACAAAGTTGGCTAGTCATGCCATAGAAATTTTCTAGTGAAACATCCAGATTCGGATAAAGCGAAATTTCAATATGAGAGGTTATGGATGAAATACTAGATTCATAGCAATTTTTTGGGAGAATCTTGGCAATTCAAAACCCCAGAAAGTGGAAAGTGGATTCATCTTCATTGAGGCGATATGAAACCAAGCAGTAAATTTCGGAAATCCAGGATATCACAAAGCCATTTTAGATTTTTTAAAAAGATTTATTCACGATTCACATACTCATCAATCCAATTCAAAATATAATGCAACCTTGCTTAGCAAGTAATTCTTACATTGTAGTAAACAATTTAACAATTAGTCATTTTACATTACAATTTTCTGTATAGTACACTCCAATTTGAGATTTAAATAGCAGAAAAAATATTTTTAAAAATACTATAATCAACGGTAGTTTTAGAAAAACAAATTTAGATGGGGCGTCTACTAGGAGGGAAGGCGCGTATAAGAGGGAGGCGTCTAAAGTACTCCGTCAACTTTGTAGTCAGTAGACGCCGGGGCGTTTATAGGGAAGGGGCGCGTATTCAGGATAGGGCGTCGACTTGGGATTTTACGGTAGGTCATAACATTGAGGAATCATTGCAAATGAATTGATTGTAACTTTAAACAAAGCATAATGATAGTGATGGTCCAGCCCAGCGCAATAGAAAATGATTTCTTTTAAACTGAATTAAATTCACGTCAAGTTTGAGAGACAAAAGTCTTCCACATTTATTTAAGTAAAAATATTTACACATGTTTCAGTATATTTCTTTCAATATATTAATACACTATTCCGCTATTCCAAACTTTTTGAACACGCCTGATTCTTTCAAATACTGAAGGTCTCTCTTCATTATCTCATTATTCTGTTCCAAATGATTTTCATAATTTGGAAAAAGCTTCTGTAGTTTGTATGATCTATAAAAATCATAACTTTTTTCGACAAACTTTTGACCATATCTAAAAGAATGGGTGCCAACGCCAACTTCGAAATCTTCATAAAATCCGGTCGTCTCATCCTCATACAACTTTTTGAAGGGTGCCAAAGGAGAATTATCATTTTCACTTTTCAGTTTCTCGAGAAAAACTGGGTACGGAACTGGCTCGACTACAATAGGAAAATGGCGAGCAGCATCGATAATATTTTGTTCCAAGTTTAGTCCACGCATGGAAACATTGTAGACATCCCAGTCTGCGTTGGAGTTGAAGAAAATGTCAAGAGATAACTTGGCGCAGTGATCGACTGGCAAAAGTGGAAGGGGAACGGGATGTTCAGGCATGCACCCGAGCTTCATGTATGCTAGCCAACGAAGCGCCATGTGACTGGATTCAAAATCATGTCGACCAGTTCGACTATCTCCAGCGATTCCTGGGAGCCTTAAGGCCTTCACGGGAACTCCACGTCTCAGAGCTTCTTTCATCAATTGTTCTGCAACATGTTTGCTTAGAGGATACCCCGGATTGAATTTAAGCACGTGGTGAAACGCCCCAGCATCTACCCAATCTTCATAGATGCATCCATCCTCGTCCAATGTTGGCACGGTTAAATATAAAAGCTGACAAATAGCAGCTGGACTTCAGTCTCGAGGTGGTAGCGAATTCCAGGATATTTACTGTTCCAAATACGTTTACCATTCGAACGTTATTTTTTTTGGAGGGTGGAGCCTTGAAGTATTTTGAAGTGTGGTCTGCTTTCACAGCGTTGTGGCAAATGGCGTCCACTTCATTAGCTAATTTGTTGTATTGCTCTTCTGTCAAGCCAAGTCTTGCGTCTGTGATGTCACCTGGAATACATTCCACTTTCTCCATTTTAACTTCAGGTAAGAGGCTGAGCTTCTCCAGTCGAGCTTGAAGCCTTTCGATTGGAGATACCTTCCCTATTGTACGGATGAGACAGTAAATTTTCTTGATTTGAGAACGCTGACTTAGATCTCGGAGGAAGTAGGGACCCAAATTTCCAGTGACACCTGTCAACAATACTGTCTCAATTTCTGAGATTAGTTTTGCATCAGCGATATCCTCAGACAGCCTAATATTTTCCGGTAAAACTGAGTCTTCCCGAACCAACGTTTCAAGCTCTTCCTCTGTTGGCAACTTAATTTCAGTATCCCCCTCAAAAATTTCGACCAGTCTATTAGCCAGTGCTAATGTATTATTACAATCTTTGAGTTGGGCAGCAGAAATCGTCATTCTTGAGCCAAGAACATTTTGAAGTGCATTCTTCATTTCTAACATCATCAAACTGTCTATTCCAAGCACTTGGAACTCCACATGATCGTCAATGGATTCGTCGTCATCCATTTTTAAAGTGAGCCGCACTGTTGACTTAATGAACTTCTTGAACACTTCAAGTCTCTCTTCTCGACCAACAGCAGCGTCAACTTGTGTCCAAAATTCGTCGGAGTTGAGAGCAATATGGCATTTAGTTTCCCCCAATAGTCTCTTGTCATCGACGTAGGTCTTCACATGAGGTATTAGTTTTGCAAGCATGCTGAAAGAATCCACATTTAAAACAACAAGGTGACTATTTTGAGTTTTCAAGAAGGTTTCCAACGCAAGTAAACATTGGCATGTGGAAATTGGGCGCACTCCAGGGAAATCGATCTCTGTCGCAACTCCGACTTCTCCCCAGTTGCCCCAATTGACGCTAATCCCTGGCAACCCAATGAACTTCCTGTAATGTGCTAGTGCGTCTTCAAAGCTGTTACTCGCTGAATGGTTCGTTTGACCTGGAGAGCCAAAGATGGCAGCTATCGATGAAAATAGTACAAAATGCTCGAGAGGAAGCTCTTTTGTGAGATCATGAAGGTTCCACGAGCCATTCACTTTTGGATTATACGTAAACAGAAATTTGTCCCAGTTCATGTTCTCCAGAGTGGCATCTTGGAGTACTCCAGCAGCATGCATCACTCCTCTGACGGGAGGGAAACTTCCATTCGAAGTTTGGAGATCTTTTAGTAACTGCTTGCATTGCTCATAGTTTCCAACATCCACCTGGAACGCTTGCACGTGCTTCCCATTTTTCTTCCACAACTCCATCAACTGCGCAACTTCCGGTTTGGGACGGCTTCTGCTCACAATTGCCACATGCGTTGCGCCATTTTCCAGCATCCACTTGACAATCTCCATGCCAATCCCTCCCAGTCCTCCAGTGGCAATGTATGTACTGTCGCAGCTGAAAAGTGGGGTGGTCACAGTCAATTTTGACTTTTCCACTTTCACTTCCGGCATCACACACACGATTTTCCCGATGTGTTTAGCTTTATGGAGATAATTCAATGCACCTGCAATTAAGGTTGTAAAGGTAAGTTATATTTTTTGAAAGTCAGTACATTAAGTATTTGCTTACTTTTAGCAATAATCTCAACTCACCCCGAATATTCGAAGCATCAAAACGCTCAAATGGAATTGCCTTAATTGACTGCGTTTTAAGATAGCGTTTCAAAGTACACGACAACTTCTCGTATTCTTGCTCTTCCAATCGTGTCAAGTCTACCAAGTGATAAGAAACATCAGGGCGTAGCTCCTTCACTTCCTCCTCCTTCCAAACGCTCAGTTTGCTCATTTCGATAAAGCGCCCGTTTTTGGTCAATGCGTTCAATGAAGCCTCCTTCAACCCAGGACCGGTAATGGAGTTAAGGACGATGTCCACACCTCTGCCATTCGTCACCTCTAATATCTGTTCCCCAAAATCTGTCGTCCTCGAATTGAAGACATGCTGTATTCCAAGGTTATGAAGGTAACTGCGCTTCCTTGTACTTCCCGCAGTCGCGATAATATTCGCACCAATCTGTTGTGCCAACTGGATGGCGCAAAGCCCCACTCCTCCTGACGCTGTGTGGATCAAAACTGTGTCACCTTTCTTCATCTTGCCGATATCTAGAAGACAATACACAGCCGTTGAGAATACCGCTGGGAGGGTCACCCCTTCACAGAATGTCATATTTGGGGGAAGGTTTGTCACCAAACTTTCCTCAATTTTCAGGTAACTTGGAAGTGAATAGTTTTTGGTCGTGTTCATTCCAATGACCCGATCTCCAATCTTCACTTTGGACACCTCCTTCCCCACTCGGATCACTACTCCAGCAAAGTCCAAGCCCACTGTGTTCAGCTCCTCGAATATCGGCAGAGGCTTGAGGACCGCGAAAACATCGCGAAAGTTGAGGGCCATTGTATTCACCTTCACCTCAATCTCCTTCTCTCCCAACGAATATGGTTCCAAGTAAATAAACTCCAAATCTGATATCATCCTCGTTTCCGGCAACGTCAGTTGGAAGCGGTCGCAGCCATTTGGCAATGAAAGATTCTCGTTTGGTCTTTTCAGCAATCTGTACTTTGGCACTACATGCTTTCCTCCACGGAGTCCAATTTCCCCATCACTTTCAGCCCACAAATTATAAAACGCTTCATTAACTTGGTGTAGTGCTGGTTCATCTGGTGATAAGTCGATACGGAAAATTCTGAAGGCTATGTACTCATTCCGCATTGCTCTCACTATTCCCACCAGTGTTCCAGGATTGGGATCCATCACGTCACTTCCGTTGATGCTGTGAACCCCTTGCGTGAAAACGCATACCCTTGGCTGCTTCTCTAAAGTGATTAAATATTTACACAAGGTTATCAGCGGAAGGGAGATTTTTGTTTGGTCCCTGTTTCCAGGTTGGTTGGACATGCCCCACAAGTAAATGACGCCCTCCAATTGTTTGACGCCTTGAGACGCAGCGTCAATCCAATCCTTAACCATTTCTTTCATTGTATCTTCTGTTAACTGAGTCAGTAGAAGGACAGTTTTCACCTTCCTATTAAGTAAACACAATTTTGTTTCCAAGGCGTCCGTCAAGGCAGACCCATCACCTAAGATAAGCCATGAATACTCTTCCGGTCCGATAATCTCTTTACAGATTGGTCTCTCAACTTGTTGGTCACAAGCCTGCGCGAAGACAAAGGAATGCACACTGTTGTAAACCGGAACACTTATAATGCTTGTGAAGCCAGTGTCCCTCAGAGCTTGTTCCCATTTCTCAGCAGACATTGTGATATGACTTGGGCGAAGGTCGTGATCTTTAAACTGCCAATATCCTTCTAACAACCCGAAAATGAAAGTCTCTCGTACACACGAAATAGCAGTTTCGCTGATTTCAATGAAACCATTTGGTTTCAGCAATAAACGCAAATTTTTTAATACAGGACGGATTTCCTTAGAAACGTGGAGTACTTCAAAGGCATAAATGTAATCAAAATATTGCGGAATGTAGCCCTGCTTGAAAGGGTCCTCCTCCATGTTGAATTTCTTGAACACAACGGATTTCAAATGCTCCTCCAATCTTTTCTCAGCGGATGGGAAGAAAGCCGCTAAATAACAATTATAGTAGTCAATTTTAAGGAAATAATATATGCCTATGTAATTGATTTGAATTACTAGTTTTTGTGATAGTTTATATTCAAAATCCATTCAACGGCTTACTAGAAATGTCGGTGAAGTAGTACTCGATTTCCAAGCCTCGCTTAAGGAACTCTTCAATAAACACCTTGGAGAAGCTTCCTGTACCTGCCCCAACTTCCAGAATTCGAATGACAGACTTCTCACCAGTTGTTCGCCTCTTCACAGTCTCCTCCTCCCATTCCAATATGCGGGGAAAAACATAGGAGGAGTTTACTCTCTTAACAGTCTGGAATCCGTAGTCTCCCAAAACTGCATAAAGTTCTTGAGCATGGGGTTTTGAGGAATCTGTTGGAAACAGGTACTTAAGGACATCATCTTCTCCTATGAGGATTTCAGACAAGTGGGATCCAATCTTGGTGATAAGCTTGAACTCAATTCTCTCGGATACGTAGGGTTTCACTGGAGTGCTTAACTCGTCAGTAATTTCCAGGCTGGTTGGAAGGCCCTCCGTTGGAGTGAAAGTTTTCCCGTCGGAGAGCATGCTTAGATAACCTGAATCGGATGCCGTTTTCATAAAGAAGGAACCCCAATTAAAGAAATTTTCTTGAATTTGAAAGGACTTAAATAATTCATCTGTGGTAAAGCTTTTTCCAAGTTGAGGATTCCATCCAAGTTTGTATAGAGCTTGGAGAAAGTACAAAGTAGCTCTAGAACAGAGAGTGGCGTAATGCTCCAATTCGGGATCTTCCAGCTTATTGCCATCAATGAAATTGTTCATCATTTCTGTGGAGGGTGGCTCCATTTTTTTAAATACCAGGCGTCTTTCGGTGGGACCCATTTGTGGTTTCCAGAACTCTTCCCAGAGTTGTGGCATTGAAGCTCCTTGATCGTGGATCATTCCTTCGATTAGTTTTACTGTCGTTTCTGCGAAATCAATGTCGCTCATGTACGCCACGGGTGTACCCTGGTCATTGACAAGTAAGCTGTATATGGATCCATTTCCTTTAGTCGAGCAAAATACGTAGAGATTGGTATTGTTTGAGGATGAGGCAAGCAAAATGAATTCTCCAACGTGGACGGGTACTTGGAGTTTTCGTTTAAGCTTGTCTTTGCTTGTCCACAGCATAGCGGCTTGGATCATTGCATCGGCGACAACTGGGTGAATGACATAAGCCTCCGTGTCAGTTGGGATCTTAACTTCAAGGAGGATACCTTTCTCGTTTCTCCAGCCGCCTTGAAGAGATTGGAATCTTGGACCAAAGCGGAGTCCCACTTCTGGAAGCTTCTCATAAAAGTCGTTGTTGTCCACTTTCTCCCACGACTCCTGTGCTTCAGCAAGATTGAACTCGCACATTTCCAGAGGCAATGTGGGAACCACAGGGAGGAATTTGGCAGAAGCGTGACTAATCCATTGTCCACCTGCTGCAGAGTCGGAGAGATTAAGTCTAGAAATGTTAACGGTGTACCCCATTTCCTCTTTGTCTGATTCATCAAGTCCTACCACAGTTTGGAGGACGCACAGTTGAGAGTCTTGGAGTGCCAATGGAGCCTTGATTTTGAGATCCTTGAGTAGAACAGGTCTTCTTGGATGTTGAAAGGTGTCACCAAATCCTTGAACGCAGGAATGACCTCCGACCAAACACATTTCTAGATATCCTGCTCCAGGAAATACCACAGTATTCCCAATCACATGATCTTGTACAAACTCGGCCTTCTTAATTGTGAGGTTTTGCTCGAAAACAGAGAGCCCAGAAGCGTTTGGAACAACTTTCCCGATCAGTGGATGAAGGTCTTTTATGGCAGGTCGGGTTGTAGTCCAAGCTGACTTCCGGTTGAATTGGTAGAATGGTATCTTCACTGCTTTCCTTTGATAGTAGCGGTCAAATCCTTTCCAGTCGATTTCTCCTTTCCATTCTGACAAATATAGTGTGCTCAAGCTGTCAAGTACTGTGACCCAATCATCCTTATTCCTCCGCAGAGATGGTAAGCATGTAACAGAATGCCCCTCAATGTTCATCATTGCTAGCGCTGAAAGAACTGGATGTGGCCCTATCTCCAGGAATAAAAAACAATCCTCCTTTTCTGCTACTTTGCAAGCACCTAGAAAGTTTACCTTTTCTCTGGTGTGACGGACCCAGTAGTCCACATTTATATCCTCCACTTCCAAAAGTTGGCCCTCCATTCCAGAAATGTATTTTGGAGCATCTTCGTTTCTTCTGGGTGGCGTATGAACTTTCAGTGCAACCTTTCTATACTCCTCCAACATGGGATCCATGTGTCTTGAATGAAATGCGTGGGTGGAGGCAAGCACTATCGACTTGAGCTTCTTCTCATCGCAATACTTTGCAAATGCTTCAATTTGTGTGGGATCTCCAGCGACAACCGTTTGGTCATGTGAGTTTAGTGCGGCATAGTCTACCCAGAAGTCTGGATGAGATTCCTTGTATTTAGTAACTGTAGAGTCGACAGTCGAGTTGTCTGCTTTAATGACTAGCATTTTCCCACGAGGAAGATTATCAATTAATCTGCTTCTCTCTGCAACCAACATCATGGCGTCATCAAATGAAAGCGCGCCAGCAGCGACTGCAGCAGCGAATTCTCCCAAGCTGTGTCCCATCACGAAATCTGGCTTCACTCCCCACGACTCCCACAATTTGAGGAGACAGTA